>JALDNG010004172.1:0-20548 GCA_024349245.1 Neodontobutis hainanensis | reverse complement strand
ACGACTGGTGTTTAGTCACAGTATTTAACACCCAGGACCTCCGCTTTCAGTGTGGAGGTTGATCCGAAACCACTGTGCGTGGCACTGGATGCGACAGAAACGGAATCCCGCGCTGTACTTGGACCGGGTAACGTTTGTGACGGAGCTGAACAAAACTGACGAATCGCACGCACTCGCTGCAGGCCTTTTACAGCAACGACATGCTTTTCCGACTTTGCATGCGACTTCAAGGCTTTTATGCCTAAACTAGACATCTCCAACGTCTTCTTACACAGAGTACAATAGGCTTGATACCGATTATTTGCGACGGGCTTAAGCCAGCTACTAAACGCACCGTCTTCGAGCCACAGATCATTAAACGTACATTTACCCATTGTGATCAATTAAACTAAGCAGTGACAGTATGATATATTCGGAGTATGATATTCGGAGTTCGCGCGGGTTTCTGTGAAGTCCTTCTGACAAGTCTGTATGCTGCCGCATGGACCTTGTAGTTCTGGAGCGCTGTGATACCAGTGTGATACCACCCAGATTCCTCACACAGAACTACAGCAGGCAAAACAAATTACTGCCATTGCCGCCGCGAGCGCATTTTGATGGAAGAACAAATTAATGGACGAGCATATCAATTTAAGACGTGACTAAATGTTTTTTATGACTTTGTATGGAAAACCGGACGTTTTTATGACTTTTTATGGCCTTAAATTCTTATTGTTAAATTTATGACTTTTTATGACTTTTTATGACTGGAAACCCTGTAATAATAACCAATTGATAGACATCTGGAGGAATTTACATAGTGGAGTGAAACAGTTTACTTGGTATAAACCTAATGGTCAAAACAAATCAAGAATTGATTATTGGTTGATATCAAACTCAATATCAGAGCATGTCACAGAATCAGAAATTGCTAGTAGTCCGTTAAGTGATCATTGTATTATTAATCTGAAAATCCGAAACAGTAAAAGATGTAACAAACCAAAAGATTACTGGAAATTTAACTCTCAGTTACTAAAAAATTCAGAGTTTTGTCACTCCATTAAAAAAATTATTTATGATATAAAAAAGGACAATACACTAGACACATCTATACTAAAATGGGAATTTCTGAAATTTAGTATTAGAAAGTATTCAATTACCTTTGGTAAAAAAGTGAATAAAGTAAAGAGAGTCCAAGAAGTAACAGTGGTTAAAGAACTCATGACACTTTATAATAAATCAGATTGGAGTGAAGAGGACAAAAAAAAAAGTAATTTGCAATCCAAATTGGATGGAATGTATATAGATAAAGCTAAAGGGGCATTTATTAGATCCAGGGCCCGGTGGATAGAAGAAGGAGAAAAGAATACTGCATACTTCTGCAAATTAGAAAAACGCAGACAAGAATATAACTCGATTAGTAGTCTAATAGTTGATGGGGAGGAATGTACAGAACCCAAACGCATCGAAAAAGAAGTTTTCAATTTTTATAGTAATCTTTATAAATCCTCCTACTCGGAACAAGATGCCTCATCTTTTTTTGATAATATTAACAGTTTGATTCCTGTTATTGATGAAAATTTTAAAGAAGTTTGTGATGAGGAATTAAGAATTAAAGAACTTGATTATGTTATAAAAAAAATGGCATCTAATCGATCACCAGGTTCAGACGGTATTACATCTAATTTTTATAAGCACTTTTGGGAAGACTTAAAACACCTACTGTTTCAGGCTATAAATGAATGTATTAATAATAAAGAATTGATGCAAACTATGAAACAAGGAATAATAAAATTAATTCCAAAAACTGGCAAAGATAAGAAAATATTAAGCAATCTAAGACCTATTACACTGTTGAATATAGACTACAAGATTCTAACAACAGTTCTGGCAGTAAGATTAAAAAGGGGTATATCTAAATTAATCAGCCCAACACAATCTGGCTTTCTTAAAGGAAGATCCATCCATAATAATATCCGCCTGGTCCTAGATATTATTGATTATAATTATTTAATTAAGGAAGATGGTTTTATTTTTTTTTTGGATTTCCATAAAGCATTCGACTCAGTGGAACATATATTTATTATTAACACACTGAGACACTTTGGCTTTGGAAATAAGTTTCTTGATATGATCACTATGTTGCATAAGGACATTAATAGTTGTGTTTCCCTTTCAGAAGGTACATGTCCTAGATTTAAAGTTGAAAGAGGAATAAGACAGGGCTGTAGCATTTCTCCTCTTTTATTCATTGCAGTGACTGAACTACTGGCAATTGCGGTTAAAAATTCTAATATCAAAGGTTTAGAAATAAACAACAAGTTACTCATGAGTCAGCTCGCTGACGATACAACTCTGTTTTTACAAAATAAGGAACAAATTCCAGTGGCTGTAAAAGTAATAGAGCGATTTTCACTAGCATCGGGTCTATATCTGAATCTGAGTAAATGTGAACTGATGAGCATTCATAGCTGCTCTGAATCCTCACTATTTAATATACCGGTCAAAAATGATATTAGATATCTAGGTATTTGGATTACCAAATCATCAGATACAAATGAAAAAGAATATCCAAGATAATATTAATAAATGTAGAAAAACATTAAACAGTTGGTTACAAAGAGATTTAACATTATTTGGAAGAACATTGTTGACTAAGATTGAATCTATTTCCAGACTGAAATATCCATCCTACTCTCTTGCTATTTCTCCAAGGTTAATTAAAGAAATTAATAGAATAAATTTTAATTTTATTTGGAAAAATAAACATCACTACATTAGTAAAGGGATTTGGTGAAAAATTATGAGGTAGGTGGCATAAAGGCAATCGACTTTGAAATTTTGAATGGAATATTGAAAATTAAATGGCTCCAATCCTTTTTGAGAAACGGCGAAGAGATATGGTTCTCCTTACCGGCATACATTTTTGATAAAGTGGGAGGTATTCAATTCTTAATAACATGTGACTTCGAAATATCTAAATTGCCTATAAAACTTTCAACTTTTCATCAACAGGTTTTGTTACAGTGGAAACTGATGTTTAAACATAACTTCAGTCCCCATAATGTTCCATTATGGAACAACAGAAGTATATTGTGTAGAAGGAAATCTATATTTCTGAAAGACTGGTGGGAAAAAAAAATATGGTCCATTGTTCATATATTGGATGAAAACGGTAATATTCTTAAATTCGAAGAATTTAAGGCTAAATATAAGTTCAAATGCTCAATTGTGGATTACAACAAAGTTACACAGAACATTCCAAAGGTCCTTATTCAAGCAATACAAAATAATCTTATGTATAATGCTTCTCCGAGACTACACAAAATTAAAATTGATTATGTGAACCTAGTAAATACTAAATGTAATAATAAATTCCTTAAGCAAACGCTTGTTAACTGCTTGTACCCGGGTAGAGCAAAAAGCACTCTCTTCTTTCTGGGTTATAACAAATATGAAATATCTTCAATCAGAACAAAATTCCTAAAATATCCAATTCCTCCTAAATTTAAGGAAGTACATTTTAAAACTTTAAATAATATATATCCCTCTAATGAGTTTATAAAGAAAAGATTCAAATTTGAGGTAGACAATTGTCATATCTGCAACATTAATGTTGAAACAACTGAACACCTGTTTTATGAATGTCAACTGACTCAGAATTTATGGAAATCTCTTCATAACCTGTTGTCCTCCAGATCTATAAAGATAGATTTCTTTTCATATCAAAACATTCAGATGGGGGTAACCCTACAAAATAAAAATGATGAATTTTTGGTCAATAATCTAATTATAGCAACAAAATATTATATTCATAAATGTCGATTTGCTAAATCCTCCCCTACATGGTCCGCACTTAAGAATGAGCTTTTGCTGTTCCAAGACTGTCTTATAAAGGTTGAGAAGGCCCGGCTAAAAATTGCATAAGGTTTAATAAAACTTCAAATGAGCTGAGTCCCTGTTATTTTATTTTATTTTACCTTTTTGTATATGTGATTTATTCTAATTTATTTTTACTGTTTTGTGTTCTTTCATTCTAGTTTGTTCTCCCTTGTATATGATCAGTATAAAAAAAAAAAAAAAAAAAAAAAAAAAAAAAGTATGTTGCAATGAGTGGTGGGAGGTGTGACTCCTGAGTTATAATTTAAGATTTATACTGTACAATTTGAGGATGTTATACTTTGTTTTGTTCGTGTATTGTAATGAAGAATAACTCAATAAAAAAAAAAAAAAAAAAAAAAAAAAAAAAAAGCCACCTCCAGTGGCTGTAACACTGGTAATTACTGTAGAACAATGTAAGTCGCTTTGGATAAAAGCGTCAGCTAAACGTAAATGTAAAAATATTTTAAAACGTTTGTTTAGAGCCACAGTAGATTCATATATACATCCATTACATATATATATATGTAATGGACGCACGCGTGTGGGTGTTTATTACGCCTGTAGCTCTGTGTAGAGCTCGGGCTTGCTTAAATTGTGTGCGTGAAACAATAATATGCGCGTGGAGAGTTCAGATCTACACAAGTGAATTGAAATAATTTGCTCGTGGTCATAATATTTGCGCGTGTCGACTATTGTCGTAATTCTGACGCCATAGATGTAGACCCTGAATTTGGACACAGCCTGTGTTAGCGTGAGCAAATTAATGGCAACCCCACTGTGAATAAGGTCGCAATTTCTATGCTTACAGTTCTTCTTCACGACAGGAAACTGCGCTTTACGATACAACATGGCGCTGCAGGAGGGCAAAAATACATTCACGAGGACGACCCAGCGCCCGGTGACAGTAGTGGAATAATCTGTGTGTTTTTGGTTTTCAGTGCCGAGTGGAGCACGTGACACTGACCCGTTCTTAAGCAGTTCTGACGAGAACATGGCGATCCCCTCGGTCCAGATCCAGGACAAGGTGAGCCAGCTACTGAGCAGACAGAACGGGCGGCCGGTGCTCAGACCCAACAGGCCGCTGAGTCTCAGGGATGCAGTGGCTAACCGCAGGCCGCACAAGGGAGGTAAAGACCGGCCTTTTCATGTTCTTTGTCTTGATTAATATTTTTTGAAAACAGCAATAATGCTTATGTCTTGTCATGACATTAGACCCGCAAGGAACTAAGGCTGTGCATATTATGCATAGTTAGAAGCTATTTTTTTTCAATGTACAAAACCGGTCAAAAGTTTTAATACACCACAATTTCCCTACGGTCAAGCCAGCTGCCTTTCGTCTTTCCGTGGTCAAATGAGCCGCACGTAATTTTAGGGTGTGTGGTTGAAAAAATAAATATATTATTGTGGAATAAGTTTGAGAGAAAACAACAGATGTCTTTTGGTGATTTATTTAAGGAAAAAGGAAAAAAGAATTCAGAGACATCTTTTGCAAAAGGAGGAATGGAAAATACAACTCTGTCTGTGTACAGAGTTGCATGAACAGTCCCAATGTTAACTAGGCGGGCTTAGAATTTATACTGAAATCACAGCAGATAAGAAAAATGAAACACTGGCTCTCAGAGAGTGAGCCGTCTAACATGAATCAGCATTTTACTGGTTTTCCCAGAAAACAGAGTTGTCTCTGTATAAGACAATTGTATCAGTTTGAAAACAGTAGCACAGGTGGTGCACATATCATTCTGCTGCGGTCAAGGACAGCACAGAGCATGTGAAAGAGGAAAATATAATTTTCCCATTACAATTCCCTCCTTTTGATCAAACACAATTGATCAACCAAAATCAATCAAAACTCAATTAGGATACAAAACATAAATCAAATTAACCTTAACTTTGTGAGTTGTACTAAAGTTTGTGGTGCCGAAAAACCCAGCCGAGGGCTGACTAAATCAAGTAGAAACATTTCATACCATCAGTAGCTGACCTAACGCTGGGAAAAGAACACCACAGCCCCTCCCTCACAGGCGGCGTAACTCACTAGGGTTAAACATAAGCATTAGATGAAAAATATTCACAAAACAAATCAGTTTGTAAAACTTAAAACCTTCAAGTCATTTAAGACTTTACCTCAAAGAAAGCATTAGTGAAAAAATTAAAAACACCATATGTAAGTCCACAATTTTAGCCTTAGCGTGTCTAAAATAACAAAAATTAAAATTATCAGGTTCAAAAGTTGATTAGCTGTGATTGCTTGGTGACTATATTTCACAATTACTATTTCAAAGAAAATTACATGTGGATTACACAGACATAGGAACATACTTAGTCATACTTAGTCTTCTTCAAATAGATGAGCAAATAAAACAGAATTAACAGAATCACAATCAAGAGCAGAGGTGTCTGGGTTGTGGTCTTTGTCATGTTGAGGCAATTCAACATAGAGTTTAGCTAGTTGCAGGTTAAAAAGAGAAGTCACTAATCTTCGGATGAGCGGGATAATGCAGCAGGAGACAAGGAAAAGAAGGATAATAGCCACTAAAAGTATGCCTGCGAGTTTAGTTAACCATGTTTTCCAAACACCGCCCATGAACCAAGACCACCCGTCTGGAGTGAGGGTATCAGAGGTTCGTTGGCGAATTAAAAGGTCATTCATATGTGAGATGATATGTGTCAGATTGTTAAGATCCTCAGGGCCCAGGTACAGCACTCTTGGCCAATAACGTGGCAAAGACCTCCTGAGGCAGCTAAAAGATAGTCAAGGCCCATGCGGTCCTGTAGTTCAGCATTTCCTAATATTTTCAGTAATTTGGTAGTTTGTTCAAAACCTTGCATGGTGAGGCTAGTCAAATTCTCAAGGTCTAAAGCAAGTTTATCAATGGCATGGGCGTTATTAACTGTTCCCCACCAGGAACAAAGCCCCCAAATAATTTTAGGTTTGGGGCTATTCTAGTGCGTGTGTTTCGCTTGGAGCGGTGATGAGAGCCAGGGAAGTAACGATGTGAATAATCAGTGTGATAATAATGCAATGTATCAGTAAGTATCACACCAGGCATAAGTTTGGCCATATGACAGGTGCCGCACCACCCTGGGGGAAGGACCTGATATACCTTGGGACCACATTGCCACACATAATGAGCAAGCTGTCCATAACCGTCCTCACTCGGGAAGTCCATCAATAAAGACGGACATGAAAAATAGCCGGGGTTACAGGGAAGAGAGGTATTAAGTCTTCCAAGAAAAGGTGCACCCCACTTATTGGTGCAAGGCACAGTGGCAGGGAGGCCACAAGCAACAGGCGAAGTAAAATTACAGTGTTGGGTGGCTCCTAAAAATGTACGGTTGCTAGAGCAAGCTAGCTCAAAACAAACAGAGACAGTGAATGAGTTATGGGCCAGATCAAGCATTATTGGAGTATACAAGGCTTTTTTGGTGTCCGTGCGTATTGGTAAAGCAGTAACATTGTACCATCTAACGGCGGTATGATTAAAATTTATCCAGGTGTGGTTGGGAAGTGTATCAGTTTTCAAAATTAATTTGTCATTTTGCAATGAGGATGTAATGCTAAAAGCTAACAGGACAGATACAGTTTCAGTAAGGTTAGCAGGAAACGGTTGCATTGGAACAGAATGTCCTCGAGCATGTGGTATGCGTGCAAACATAGCAGGAAGTATTGGTGTATTTTCTCGCTTCCAACTGCAGGGCCATTATCCAGGAGTTAGGTGTGATTGTGTCATTGTAATAGACTGAGCGCCGAACACGGTGGGGGTTTGTCAGGGCGTGGTCGGACTTGGCAGAGTTGTGTTATAAGTAGAATGGGAAGTGTGGTCAGTTAATAGCCAGAGTAGAGATATTACAATAAGTGAAGATAAAAGTAACAAACACGTGGTTCCCCTTAGACCACACAAGCCTGGGAGTCTAAACGGATGCCAAGGATGATGTCCGTCCATTTTTAATGTTCAAAGATCTGTTCAATAATAGCAATAATAAAATGATAGAAACAAATAAAATAAAATTAAGCAGTTATCATAACATTAACATGCATGAGTATGTAATGATTGTTTAATAAATCTTCAAAAATTAATCAGAGCAATTTTAAATGCAATAAAGAACCCAAAAAAAATATATACATATATATTTGTCAGTATAAAACTGGTCATCAGTGATGTGAAGAACTGTGGGACAGATGAGTGTGTCACATGTTATAGTTACGCTGTTGAATTTGCTGAAAACGGTCAGCTCTATTTCTTCAGGTGGTACAGAGTCTTTCATAAACTTGATTGTAGGTGGGACCAGCTCTCGGCACTGGTCTCAACGTTGAACTGCGTTTACCAGAGCAGTTTCAGCGGAGGAGGTGGCGAAAATCTCACCCCAGTCTTCCCACGTAGTCAACGGTGGAGGTAGAGCTAAGGTCTCACCTCATATCTCCCACGTAGTCAACGATGGAGGTAGAGCTAAGGTCTCACCTCAGATCTCCCACGTAGGAGCTTGTTCTCGGGACAAGCCTCTTACTTTGTGATCATTCACTGGGTCCCCTCTTTGACAGTGGGGAGCAGTTGACGAGCTGGTCAGGTGGAGGAATCTTCTTGCAGTGTTGTGCATGGATCCAAGGGGCTCTTTCTGCGACCTTCACAGCCGTGTGGGTCGTGAGCAGGATCTGATAGGGTCCACACCAGGGTTTGTCTCTCCAGCTGCGCTTCCTCAGGTTTCTCACCAGGATGTAGTCGCCAGGCTGGAGTTTGTGGAACTGGTGGGTGGCTGGTTTGGGCAGGAATCAAGCACCTGAGATCTAATATCAGAGAGAACATTAGAGAGTGAAATACAATAGGATATCATTGGGTCTGGCAGAGTACTATCGGCCAGTGCTGCAGGTTTAGATGGGGGTCCAAACCCAATTCCAGGAGGTAATCCAAACACTATCTCAAAGGGAGAAAGGTTATTTCGCGCACTCTCATCCTCAGGTACATCAAAGCAATAGGCAGACATTTTACCCAGGTTTTACCTGTTGTTTCAGATATTTTTGCCAATTTGCGTTTCAGAGTGCCATTTTCTCTTTCTACAGCTCCTCCAGAAGCTGGATGGTAGGAGCAATGAGTTTTCAGGTCAAATTTAAGGTGTTCACTCAGTGTTTTCAAAATGTCATTTACAAAATGAGTACCATTATCACTCGTAATTAGATTCGGAAGTCCCCAGCGAGGAATTATTTCGCTTAAGAGGATTTTTGCTACTGCGTCAGCAGTGCAGTGTTTTGTTGGGAATGCTTCTACCCACTTTGAAAACATGTCAACTATTACAAGACAGTATTTCTTACCTTCGCAGGGTGTTAACTCAATGAAGTCCATTTGAATGTGGCCAAAAGGCCTGGAGGTGGGTTTGTGACCTCCAACGTCTGTTTTGTTGTAGGAGTTACCTTTAGAATTGCTGGTTAAGCAGATGAAGCATTTTGAGCAAAAATCTTCAGCAAATTTGTTAAACCCCACAGTAAACCAATGTCTTTGAAGGTCTTTTCTCATTCCCTCCTTTGATACATGGTCAACGCCATGTAACAATTTTAAAAGGCAGGAAGAGGGCTTGAGGAAGACATGGATTGCCATTAGGGCCCATCCATACACCATTTGTGTTTGTACAGTTTTTCTTTTTCCAAGCAGCTTTGTCTGCTGGAGTGGAAATGCGGGAGCCAAATCAGAGTGAAACAATGTCAGAGTGAGTACAAGTTTGATCCGTTGTCTGGGAGAGTAATGTAACAACGTAGGGTGTGAGTGACGCTGCTTTTGCAGCTGCGTCTGCTCGTGCATTACCTAGAGAGACTGTGTCTTTGGCAGAGGTATGTGCAGAACACTTACATACTGCCACGGCGGATGGGAGTAGCACTGCATCTAAAAGATCAGAAATCAAATCTTTGTGTGAAATGGGTTTGCCATCAGATTTGAGGAATTTTCTGTGGCGCCAAAGTGCTGCGTGGTTGTGTAGAACACCAAATGCATATTGACTGTCTGTGTAAATGTTAACTGTTTTACCAGATGCCAATTGACAGGCTTTGGTCAGAGCAATTAGTTCTGCTGCTTGCGCTGATAACCGAGGACTGAGAGGAGATGACGTCACTGTTGCATGATCATCCACAACTGCATATCCAACGTGTGCAGTACCGGTGGTTGGGTCCTTGGAAGCTGAACCATCTACATAAAAATGAGTTCAGGATTAGAAAGAGGAGTGTCAGTCAAATCAAGTCTTGGCAGACAGATAAGGTCAAGTTCAGAAAGACAACAGTGAGGTTCTCCCTCCTCTGAGAGAGGCAGGAGTGTAGCTGGGTTGAGAGTGTTACAACGTTTAACCTCAACATTCGGTAGGTTCAGAAGGGTGGTGTTGTAACGTAGCTGGACGAGCAGGGGTCAAGTGAGCTGTCTTTTGTTCAGTCAGAATGTTGGAGACAGCATGTGGAGCAAAAGGGTGAGATGACTGTAGCCTACATAGGGACGAGAGGCAATTATTGCTGCTTCACAGCTGCTAAAGCACGGAGACATGATGGGTGGCCTCTAGCAACTGGATCAAGGTGTGTCGAGAAGTAACCCACAGGCTTCAGCAGCTGTCCCTGTTTTTGGGCGAGAACAGAATTCATACAACCATCACGTTCATCAACAAATTGGAAAAAAGGCTTGTCAGGGTTTGGCAATGCCAATGCAGGGGCTGTCTGTAGTAGCAGTTTCAAATGAGTAAATGCAGAGTCAGCCTCATCTGTCCATGTGAGTTTGGAGTGAAGTGTCATGTCTTTTTTCAGAGTAAGATCACGTAGTGGGCGTTCTACAGTAGAGTAATTTGGAATAAAAGTTCTGCAGTAGGCACATGCCAAGGAAAGACAGCATTTGTTTCTTAGTCAAAGGTTTTGGGAAGTTGGCAATGGCTGTCACCCTGTCTGTAGTAATGCTTTTTTGTGAGTGAGTGATGACATGACCAAGAAACTGAACTTTCTGTTTTACAAACTGAATTTTAGAAAGTGAAACCTTGTGGCCCTGCTCAGCTAGGTGATTTAATAGAAGCAGTGTGTCAGTCTCACACTGCTCCTTCTGTCTGAACAGAGCATGATATCATCAACGTGCTGCAAAATGGCAGAGTGTTGAAGTGTCAAATGAGATAGACTGTCACGTAATGCCTGACAGTAAACACTAGGAGCGCAATTTAGGCCTTGTGGCATTCGAGACCAGGAATAGAGTTTTCCTGCAAATTCAAAGGCAAACCAAAACTGGGAGTCTGGATGGACAGGTACAGAGAAAAAAGCATTTGAAACGTCAACCACAGAGAACCATTTTGAAGTTGTTGGAATTTGTGACATGATGGTGTATGGATTGGGACAGATTGGTGCTGGAGAGTGAATAGCCGTTCACAGCACGCAGGTCTTGGACAAAACGCCACTCAGTGGGCATTTCCTGTGGTCTGATCTTTTTTACAGGGAAAATTGGAGTACGGCAGGGAGAGTCAGAGCACTCAACAATTACACCTGCTTTCAGCAGAGAGTCAAAGACTGGTTTTATCCCCTTTTCAGCTTCAGGCTTCAGAGGATATTGACGTGCTTTTGGTCTGTATTCGGACTTTGGAGTTAGTTGGAGAGGTTTACAGTTTTTAATTAAACCTACATCATATTTGTGTTTGGCCCACAATGAGTCTGGTAACTGTGTTAACAGTGGAGACACATCACTGGATCTGAGAGGCTGAGCATCGACTTTTGCGAGTGTGTGACAGGAAGATGGGGTGGAGTCATTTTGAGGAAGAAGGTAGCAGGAGCGGTTACAATTGACTCCTGCAGTGAATGGCACATAGCATGTGTCAAGCTCGAGAGTGGTAAATGTCTGGATTATCTGGGTCTTGTTTCCAGTCTGTAGCTTTTAAACATTTTGCCATAAAAGACCAACATCACGCCATTGTTTGTTATGTGGTTTGGCTATTGAGACATGCGGGGCTGAGTTTTGGATTTTGAGGAACTTTGACAGTTTGTGAGGTAATGGAACATTATAAGCGCAAAAATCTTGGTTAAAGTACAGTCCATTCAGAATGAGTCGGTCAGTAGTTTGTCGGTACCAGCTTTCTTCATACTGTTCATCTGGACCCATGGAGACATGCGCTGTAACATGTAGTGCATTTGCCTTCATGAGTTCAGAGGATGAGCTCATGTATTGTTTAGCTTTGTGTAACAAATTTGGAGTCAGCAGATGGTCCAATTTCCACTGATACACATACAATGGAGTGGTCACTTCACATTTTATTAGGCAATATTCAGATTTGGTTTGTTTGATTTTGATACCATTTTCGTCTGCAGACAAGGTAATTCCTAGTGCGCACATTAGGTCACGACCTATTAGATTCACTGGACACAACTCAGACAACAGAAAGCTGTGTGTAGTGGACACTGATAGATCAGGTAAATGCCAGGTTACAGATAGAGGTTTTGTGAATGGTTCTTTAACAATCTGTCCACTCGCACTAATGGAGTGAGTTGTTTTGCCATTTAATGCAGTTTGAATTTGGTCTTTTCTGATCAGAGATTTTGTGGCCCCAGAGTCAACCATAAATGACAGAGTTTTTCCATTGATGTCACATTTTATTACCGGTAATTTTTCACACACCGATGTTGTTAACTTAGCATAGGTACCTTTAAACATTTCAGCTTTTTTCATTTCAAGTTTCTTAATGGTTTCTGTCACTAAAGCAAGCAGTGGATCAGTTGCAAGCGTCTTCATTGCTTGTGAGCGGTGCGGTGTTGTGTGCATCGTCAGTGACAGGTGTGGTGTCCTTTTAGTGTGTTATACTCATCTCATTTTGCGAAGTCCTCGGTTCCTCATCATCACCAGCCAGTCAGTTGGGGTCACTCAGAGCAGTGTCAGAGCGTTGGTCAGCTCGGTCTCTTCTTTTCTTGGGACAGTTGTCAGCCCAGTGGCCTGGTTCAGCGCAAATGAAACACAGTTGAGACTTTCTGCGTCGCTCAACCTCGTCTCTGTCTGGACGTCCACGACCTCTTCCTCTCAGTCGCCCTCTGCCTCTGTTGAAATGTGATGGTTGGGCAAAGGTCATTTTTGCAAAAGTGGAGACCAATTTTGCATCCACTTTTTCTTTTTTATTGGCACATCTGGTTTCTGCGTCCTGGGCGTAGCGGAGAATTTCTTGGACACGGTTTGTGTCCCATGAGCCCACCATTTTGTCTGTCATAATTTTAACAATGTCTTTTCCAAGGCCGTTTTTAACATCATTTTGAACAGTTCTTCAAATGTACTGGTGTGTTCAGCTGTCCAGGCAGTGGCAGCCTGGCGCTGTGTTGAATGCAATGTTGGCGTGCTCTAGCGGCAAAAGACATGACTGATTCATCTTCTCCACGTCTTAGTGACATCAAAGCGTTCATGTCCATGCGGGCTGGGAACTGCTGGGTCAGAGCGGTGACAATGGCGTTCACGTATCTGGCATAGTCAGTGTTGTCGTCCCATTGGATTGTGGGAAGAGAATTCATGCCGTCGGTCTTCAACCGCTGCTTGAATTTTTGAGTAATCTTCTAAGTTGCAGATAGTTCTCAGAATACCAGGGATTTCTGCACCGGTGGGCCTGTGCACTTGACAGAACAGTTTGAATTTTTGGCCCACTGTGGCGCCTCCTCTGTTAATAGGAGGTATATTGTCTTTGATTAATTGAGTCCATCTTGAGGGGTCTGGTGAGCGATACATAAGCACAGACGCAGGGTGTTCAGCCAGTCGTCTTTGGCGTTGTACTTCAGTTTCATTGTCTGGGGCTGGTGGTGGTGGAGCTGGATTGGAAATTCAATCATAGGAGCTTGAAACACAGCCCCATAAGGTGTCTTGCTTCTCGTGTGAGACGGGACAGGAAGGAGAAAGATTTGTCTGATGAAAGTTCAGTTGTGAAGGGGTTGTTAGAGTTCTTAGGACTGGTGGCAGAGTCATATGGAGGAGGTTTGGTGACAGGACTTGACAATCCTGTATTCATCAGGGCGTTTGTTTCAGCCTGTGTGGTCAGATCTGGGTACAGTTGAGCAGCTGTTGCAGAAGCTGCATGTGTCTGAGCCGCTTGTCTCTGCCTCCGAGCCCTCCCTTTCTTCACTGTGGAGATGTGCAGCAGCGAGAGCGGTGACGTAGGTCTGGTCATCGTCTTCACTCATGAGTGCCGGACCAACAGGCTGGGTCAGACTCGGAAAACAAGAGGACATCGCATTAGTTATGTTATCAGTTGCTTTATTACCTATGCTTTGAAATGGCCCCTTTACTGTATCTAAGTGTTTTAAATTTCTTTCCCTATTTTCTTTTTCTTTCTGTTTCTTTGCTTCAGCTGCTTTTTCCCACATCTCTAAACATTCATAATGTCTTTTAATCTCCTTTATTTGCTTCGGGTTTACTGATTTTTGGACATAAGTCTCTTTTCTGCATCTTGTATTCTATTGCGTAATGCAGTCAAACTACTTTCACTCATTCGTCCATTAAAACCATACAACTTCCATTCATCCATTTTATCACAACTCCTGGCCAGGTTTCTATCATATATATCACATTGAATTCACAGAAGTCCTTTGCAGGACTGTTTTTACTTGTATTGGATCCCATATTTCAGATTAATTAAATACTCGTCAGTATTTAAGGTTCAGACAGATTATAGAGAAACTTTAGAACTACTAAAACCAACACAAACTAACAAAAACAACACAAAACAACAACACAAGACTAACAAAAACTAAAAACAACTAAAAACAACTAAAAACAACTAAAAAACAACTAAAAACAACTAAAAAACCCTTTCAGAAATTATTATTACTCATTTTACGGCAATCCTGCTCAGTCAATCATGACTTATGGTAATAACAATAGACCGTTCAGGTCAGGGCTTCTAGAAAACCCTTTCAGAAATTACTGTCGAATGGCAATCCTGCTCAGTCAATCCAGACTCAAATCAACAATAATAGACCTTCCCAGTCAGGGTTTCTAATACAGATACAAAACCTTTTAAAATTATTATGTGGCAATCCAGCCGTATTAATAATTTTAGGACCATCGGTCTCGGTTTTCAGATTAGGACAATCCAGTCCAGACATAAAACAAAAGAAAAACTTTTCACAAAGCCTATTCAGAAATTATTATTACACATTTTATGGCAATCCTGCTCAGTCAATCCTGACTTATGGTAATAACAATAGACCATTCCTGGTCTAGGCTTTGTTACAGTCAAAAATCACCTTTAGACACTGTTACAAAATGTTTTCTCTTAATTTAATAAATTTGTAATAATTTTACCGTTTGGAGGTTATTTGAGTACGTTGGATCGAGAGATGACGATTGGAGGGTCGGCATCGGACAATCCTCCCGTCCAGAAGAAAATTTGGGAAGAGGAGACCTCTTGGAGCGGTCTGGTTGGCCACACCCTTGTCCTTCAGCCGGGTCCAGCCGTCAATCTTCGATCCCACTTCTGACACCAAGAATTGTGGTTGAAAAAATAAATATATTATTGTGGAATAAGTTTGAGAGAAAACAACAGATGTCTTTTGGTGATTTATTTAAGGAAAAAGGAAAAAAGAATTCAGAGACATCTTTTGCAAAAGGAGGAATGGAAAATACAACTCTGTCTGTGTACAGAGTTGCATGAACAGTCCCAATGTTAACTAGGCGGGCTTAGAATTTATACTGAAATCACAGCAGATAAGAAAAATGAAACACTGGCTCTCAGAGAGTGAGCCGTCTAACATGAATCAGCATTTTACTGGTTTTCCCAGAAAACAGAGTTGTCTCTGTATAAGACAATTGTATCAGTTTGAAAACAGTAGCACAGGTGGTGCACATATCATTCTGCTGCGGTCAAGGACAGCACAGAGCATGTGAAAGAGGAAAATATAATTTTCCCATTACAGGTGCACTATTATATTCAATATGGTAACACTTGCCCGCCGACACGGTGAAGGGGACATAAAGCGCATAAGAAAGAAAGTAAACCGCATTGGCGTGACTTTATGAAGGACTGGTGTGGACATATCCCCACAATATTAATGTTTATCACGTCTCTTGAGCGAACTTTTCTCCTTAAGTTCTCGCGAACGTATTCCACAGTGGTGTTCAAGGGCAACAGTCATTTTTAAACATTACAACGCTGCCGACAAGGTCCCACCTTGGCGTAATGCTATTTGATTGTCAGCATTTAGAGGCTATGTTTGTAGCGCCAAAAAAGCAAAAGGCTTACCTTGTGCACCGCGACAAAAAACCTGACACAAGTATCTGTGGCCTGTGAGCTTTAAATATTTACTGTAGACGTCTTGTTAGCTTCAACTTTGTCCCAGCAGAGTACAGTAGGCTGTAAGCTGCAGGTGGCTGCGTCTACAGCCCTGTCATAGCCTCGGTGTGACAGAGTGTGTGGATATAGCTCATGCCTAAAGGTCGATTTATACTTCTGCGTCTGGTGTACGCCGTCGTGAGCATTTATACTTCTGCGTATGTCTGTTTTGCTCAGCAGTACACAAACACATCAGAACCTTAGTTTGGTCAATATATAAACATTTATATTAAAAAATATATATGGAAATATGAAACTATACACAACATATTGCGCTATATCTGAGCAGGAATAAAATAATCCTAAAGTGAAGGAGAGAGCAAAGAAAGTCAGGTTTATTTCCTGCAGTCACAGCTGCATCATTTTAAAAACTATACGGTGGGTTCCAAATGAAGCAGAACTGTGGTGCTTTCATAGATTAATGTATGTATTTGGTATTTGACAAATTATTTCGTCCAAGACAGTAACCTCTGCAGAGAAGGGACCAGACTCAAGAGCTCATCCTCTGAACATGGAGCTGGAGCTACAGCATGTGTTCAGAGAGCTTCTGAACTGGCTCTTCTCTGGGTGTTGCTCTGTATAAAATGACACACAAAAACAGAAAAACATTATCAACTCATTAACAAACCACCAGGGTTGTGTTTGTATGTGAATGTAAGAGGCTATGAGGGTTTACTGTAAATGATTGTGTATATTGCTCGTACACACCTGTGGAGACAGCAGCAGATGTGGATGGGGCAGAGGAAGCAGAAGCAGCAGGGGGTGATCCAGGCTCAATATATATATATATATATATATATATTATATATTATATATTAGGGCCGGGACTTGATTAAAAATTAATCTAATTAATTAGAGGCTTTGTAATTTATTCATCGAAATTAATTGCATTTTAAGCATATAAATATTTGACCTGAGAAAAGTGAGAAGTAATTTTTCACATGGATCTTTAGTATACCATTGAATAATGATGAATACATAAGCTTAATCAACAAAATAGTTTATTTATTTCAGTCCAGCAGATCAGGGCAATGTTTGCCATTAAGTGTAGCCATAGCTTTATTAGAAATACAGTACATTTCAGAAATTCAGGTAGCCTATAGATAGGTAGACCTTCTGTAAACTATGTTTTTTTTTTTTGTAAAACACAATACTTTCAAGTGCATTCAGAACATTGAATACCCTGACTATTAGAAAACATCTCTCCGTTGCTTCAGAGGCCATAACAAACTAAGCCAAACCCTCAATAACCTTGGCCAAAACAAAAAATTCAACATAAAGTGCCAGTTGCAACATACCAACAACATAGTTCAACATAAAGTGTACCATTTAAAATAATAAAAAAAAGTGCCATGGCTTGACTTCAGTCCCTATACTTCCAATATAAAAATAAATCTATCTGTTGCTTAGGCCACTGTTTGATCAACATTTCATTAACAACAACCTCATTGGCCTTAGGATACCTCTATGACTATTTCTTATTCTTCTTTTTCAGCCAGTTGCTAAGACAAACTAGTTTGTTCACATTTTCAGAGCTCAAGGCTGCCCTTTTCTTTTGAACTATGTTACCTGCCAGTGAGAAAAGTCTCTCGCAAGGGACAGAAGTGGCAGGGGTGCCCAGATACTTGCGGGCCAGGACAGAAAGCTGTGGATGGGCTCCCTGAGTGGACCACCACTGCAGTGGGCAGTCTGTTTCACTGATGGTGTGCTCTGGCCTGTAGCGGGCCAGAGCCCTGTTGGGCCCCTCTTCATCCTCTGATTCAGAGTCAGAATTAAACAGCAGGAGGCTCCTCTTCCTTGTTGGCTCCTCTGTAGGTTCTGGAGTGGCTCTGTTTGGTTCTATTTGCAGCAGTGCCTCAATGCTGGTCCACACCCTCCTCGCTCTCCTCTTGGTAGACACTTTAGGTCCTTAGAATCAGAATCAGGTTTATTGTCACATCACAGATTTACAGAGTAAAAAGATGGGTGAAATTAATATTAATACATGGTTCCATAGAAAGAAAGGAGGGGGCAGGTGATCAAAAAGAAAGAGAAAGATAAACAAAGAAGACCATTACACATTACCTTAAAGCGTGGGTCGAGTGCAGTAGCCACCCTGAGCCATCCATGGTTGAGTGTATCTTGGCGTTGAGACAGGTCCTTTATAAAGTCACCCTTGAACCTCACCACATAGGCTGGGTCATCATCTGAGACCTCCATGGTGTGGGTCAGGTGGCGGAGAGCAGGTAACACAACAGAGCACGAGACATAAGTCTCACCCCCAAAGAGCTCAGTCACATATCTGCATAGGATAGTTTAGGAAAGTGATTAATTATTGTGCCAGTTATTATTAGATTAAAAACAGTAGCAACTTTATAATGGCCATAGTGATATTGATATTCAGTGCACTAAATTTTAACAGTTGGTGGGTGTTTACCTGCATGGTTTAAGGAGGGTCTCGAGCCTCTGCAGTCTGTCCCACTCTGCTGTAGTTAACATGGTGAGCTTGTGCTTCTGTTTGGTTAGAGTAACTTTCACAGCCTCTTGGTTCTTCAGTAGACGAGAGATCATGAACAATGTTAAATTCCACCTTGTGGAAACATCCTGTATCAGTGGCTCTTGGTCTTGTTCTAGTTGTGTTTGCTCCTTGTGCAGTTCCTCTGTGTTTGAGGGGCTATATTTAAAATGCCCCACTATTTTATGGCATCTTGCCAATGTGGCTGTGAACCCGCTGTCAGCAAGGCAAACTGTGATGGTGTGTGCAACACACGGCATGTGCTGGAATGTGAGCTGTCTCATTGCAGCGATCATGGTTCGGGCACTGTCTGTTCTGATTGTGGTTACTTTTTGTGTGATTTCCCAGGCCTCTGCCACAGACTCAAAATCTCCTGCCACGTTTTCAGCAAAGTGCCTAGTGGTGGTCTTCTGGATAGTTGAGGCAAATGAGTGAAGACGCCACTTGGCGTCAATGAAGTGTGCCGTCACACCCAAGTAATTTGAATTGCTTCGAGGTCCAATGATCCCCAGTCAGGGCAACACAACCAGCTTTCTCCAATAAATTCTCTATATCTTCCTTTTCCTTGTCATAAAGCTGGTGTATTCTTTTTGTCACTGTCTTTCTGCATGGCAGCTTGTATGTTGGGTCAGACAACGCAATCTGTAGTACATTTTGCAGACCCTTATCTTCTACCACTATAAGTCGAGTGCAATCCAGTGAGCCAGGCCGTTGGTTATTTTTTCAGACGTGGACTTAGTTACCCTGGTCCTGAAACCAGTCATCTGGTGAAGTGTGGGTTGGGTGTGGGTCCTTGTAACTTCAGTCGGAGTCGGGCTAACGTCCACGCTAACTCCTATGTATTTTGCGTTGAGGTGATATTTGAGGCTCGAAGTGCTACCGTGATACGCAAATTCCTTGTTGCATAGCTTGCACACAACCATGCTCTTGTCGACGCTTCCATCCTTTCGTTTTTATAACAAAATTTCCCATCCACGGGCCAAGCAAAGCGGTCTCGTCAGCTTCTTCGTTCATGTTGACTGTGGTTTGTTGTTGTCGGAAGTCAAGATCGCTAGTTGGTGCTCCAGTATAATTGGTCCTTCAAAACTCATTCATTGAAAAATATTCCGTGCAAAAATAACTGTGGTTAAAATTATGTTATTTATTTTTGCGTAATTAATCTTAATTAACGCGTTAAAGTCCCGCCCTAATATATATATATATTGATATATATATATTAATACAAGTTAACTTTTGAACATTACACCAGTCACAAACACATATCCTCTGTGTGGCTTGTCCACAGTCCTTCTGTCTCTGAATGCCCTGTTGCCCTGGTTCTTCCCTTGAGCAAGATCCTTTAAGATTCCTGGCTCTGTAAAATTACAAAAATGTTTTGTATCACACAGGCTGCACTGATAACCGTCCTCCATTATTGTTTTGGATTTCTGCCTTTTTGGTCCACCTCCGTCGTAACACGTCACTACTAGAGTAAGCTCCTGATTGGTTAACGCGCACGAGTTTTCGCGAAGTTCAGATTTTTCTACTCGGGCGAATGAAGCTTTGGACGCGTTTTGTCGCGTGAACGCTCAATTCGCACAAATCGCGTCATTTGCGCTGCCTAATTGCGAATCGTGCGCAGGATTTCCACACACGCCCCAAGTCGGTGCGAGGCTTTCCGCAGAACACCAACTACTGATGCTCTAGTCAAGTCTGTCCATCTGTGTCCAGTCAATATTTGGTGTGATTATGAGTAATAATCAGTGATCAACTAGTCTTCTGAACAGTTAGCAGTAGTCAATATAGTATTATGTCTATAAAACTGTAAATCGTATTTATATAATAAATGTAAAATGTCTTGTCACTGGTCCAGTCATAACCGTTTTCTTGTAGTATTTTAGATGTGTTTGCAATAGGATA
>JALDNG010004171.1:0-19168 GCA_024349245.1 Neodontobutis hainanensis | reverse complement strand
AGAAGGAAAAATCAAGTCTTGACTCAAAATTCCACTGTCCACGAACACACTATTTTAGTATATTGAATAAATGGTGAAATGACAGGGAGTGTTTGACTTTTATTAAAAATATTCTGATAAAAATCTATTTAGCTGGAGTCAGCAAGCCCCCCCTGAGAGGGAAAAATCAAGTCCTGACTCAAAATTCCACTGTCCACGAACACACTATTTTAGTATATTGAATAAATGGTAAAATGACAGGGAGTGTTTCACTTTTTATTAAAAAATATTCTGATAAAAAAACTATGTAGTTGGAGTAAGCAAAGGCCCCCTGAGAAGGAAAAATCAAGTCTTGACTCAAAATTCCACTGTCCACGAACACACTATTTTGATACATTAAATAAATGTTAAGTGGAATCTCCATATCTCGGCCCTCTAAAGGGTTAGGGCCACCAAACTATGCATCCTGTTAGAGGGCCCTAAGATGATAACTGGAGCCCAGATTTGGTGGCCCTAAAGTTTTAAAGTGCTGAGATATAGAGTTCCCACTTTGAAATAATGGTTGGATTCTGGTCCAGATTATCAGTTTTTTGAAGACAATTTGGTTGGATTCTAGTCCAGCAGTTGTGTCAAGCTAGAAACAGCTGCCAATGTTTCTAAAAATTATATGACTGCACTCGGTAGGTCACTCTAATTCTTTAGCACTAAGTCTCGGTCCAAAATTCCACCGTCCACGAACACACTATTTTAGTACATTGAATAAATGGTGAAATGACAGGGAGTGTTTGACATTTTGTTAAAAAATATTCTGATAAAAAAAACTATTTAGTTGGAGTCAGCAAAGGCCCCCTGAGAAGGAAAAACCAAGTCCTGACTCAACATTCCAATGTCCACGAACACACTATTTTAGTATATTGAATAAATGGTGAAATGACAGGGAGTGTTTGACATTTTGTTAAAAATATTCTGATAAAAAAACTCTTTAGTTGGAGTCAGCAAGCCCCCCCTGAGAGGGAAAAATCAAGTCCTGACTCAAAATTCCACTGTCCACGAACACACTATTTTAGTGTATTGAATAAATGGTAAAATGACAGGGAGTGTTTGACATTTTGTTAAAAAATATTCTGATAAAAAACTATTTAGATGGAGTCAGCAAAGGTCCCCTGAGAAGGAAAAATCAAGTCTTGACTCAAAATTCCACTGTCCACGAACACACTATTTTAGTACATTGAATAAATGGTGAAATGACAGGGAGTGTTTGACATTTTGTTAAAAAATATTCTGATAAAAAACTATTTAGCTGGACTCAGCAAAGGCCTCCTGAGAAGGAAAAATCAAGTCCTGACTCAAAATTCCACTGTCCACGAACACACTATTTTAGTATACTGAATAAATGGTGAAATGACAGGGAGTGTTTGATAATTTGTTACAAAATATTCTGATAAAAAACTCTTTAGTTGGAGTCAGCAAGCCCCCCCTGAGAGGGAAAAATCAAGTCCTGACTCAAAATTCCACTGTCCACGAACACACTATTTTAGTATATTGAATAAATGGTGAAATGACAGGGAGTGTTTGACATTTTGTTAAAAAATATTCTGATAAAAAACTATTTAGTTGGAGTCAGCAAAGGCCCCCTGAGAAGGAAAAATCAAGTCCTGACTCAAAATTCCACTGTCCACGAACACACTATTTTAGTATATTGAATAAATGGTGAAATGACAGGGAGTGTTTGACTTTTTATTAAAAAATATTCTGATAAAAAACTATTTAGCTGGAGTCTACAAAGTCCCCCTGAGAAGGAAAAATCAAGTCTTGACTCAAAATTCCACTGTCCACGAACACACTATTTTCATACATTAAATAAATGTTAAGTGGGATCTCCATATCTCGGCCCTCTAAAGGGTTAGGGCCACCAAACTATGCATCCTGTTAGAGGGCCCTAAGATGATAACTGGAGCCCAGATTTGGTGGCCCTAAAGTTTTAAAGTGCTGAGATATAGATTTCCCACTTTGAAATAAAGGTTGGATTCTGGTCCAGATTATCAGTTTTTTGAAGACAATTTGGTTGGATTCTAGTCCAGCAGTTGTGTCAAGCTAGAAACAGCTGCCAATGTTTCAAAAAATTATATGACTGCACTCGGTAGGTCACTCTAATTCTTTAGCACTAAGTCTCGGTCCAAAATTCAACTGTCCACGAACACACTATTTTAGTACATTGAATAAATGGTGAAATGACAGGGAGTGTTTGACATTTTGTTAAAAATATTCTGATAAAAAACTATTTAGCTGGAGTCAGCAAAGGCCCCCTGAGAAGGAAAAATCAAGTCCTGACTCAAAATTCCACTGTCCACGAACACACTATTTTAGTATATTGAATAAATGGTGAAATGACAGGGAGTGTTTAACTTTTTATTAAAAAATATTCTGATAAAAAAACTATTTAGTTGGAGTCTACAAAGGCCCCCTGAGAAGGACAAATCAAGTCCTGACTCAAAATTCCACTGTCCACGAACACACTATTTTAGTATATTGAATAAATGGTGAAATGACAGGAGTGTTTGACATTTTGTTAAAAAATATTCTGATAAAAAACTCTTTAGTTGGAGTCAGCAAGCCCCCCCTGAGAGGGAAAAATCAAGTCCTGACTCAAAATTCCACTGTCCACGAAGACACTATTTTAGTATATTGAATAAATGAAGAAATGACAGGGAGTGTTTGACATTTTGTTAAAAAATATTCTGATAAAAAACTATTTAGCTGGAGTTAGCAAAGGCCCCCTGAGAAGGAAAAATCAAGTCCTGACTCAAAATTCCACTGTCCACGAACACACTATTTTAGTATATTGAATAAATGGTAAAATGACAGGGAGTGTTTGACTTTTTATTAAAAAATATTCTGATAAAAAAAAACTATTTAGCTGGAGTCAGCAAAGGCCCCCTGAGAAGGAAAAATCAAGTCCTGACTCAAAATTCCACTGTCCACGAACACACTATTTTAGTATATTGAATAAATGGTGAAATGACAGGGAGTGTTTGACATTTTGTTAAAAATATTCTGATAAAAAACTATTTAGCTGGAGTCAGCAAAGGCCCCCTGAGAAGGAAAAATCAAGTCCTGACTCAAAATTCCACTGTCCACGAAGACACTATTTTAGTATATTGAATAAATGGTAAAATGACAGGGAGTGTTTGACATTTTGTTAAAAAATATTCTGATAAAAACTATTTAGATGGAGTCAGCAAAGGTCCCCTGAGAAGGAAAAATCAAGTCTTGACTCAAAATTCCACTGTCCACGAACACACTATTTTAGTATATTGAATAAATGGTGAAATGACAGGGAGTGTTTGACATTTTGTTAAAAAATATTCTGATAAAAAACTATTTAGCTGGACTCAGCAAAGGCCTCCTGAGAAGAAAAAATCAAGTCCTGACTCAAAATTCCACTGTCCACGAACACACTATTTTAGTATATTGAATAAATGGTAAAATGACAGGGAGTGTTTGACATTTTGTTAAAAATATTCTGATAAAAAACTATTTAGCTGGAGTCTACAAAGGCCCCCTGAGAAGGAAAAATCAAGTCCTGACTCAAAATTCCACTGTCCACGAACACACTATTTTAGTATATTGAATAAATGGTAAAATGACAGGGAGTGTTTAACTTTTTATTAAAAAATATTCTGATAAAAAAACTATTTGGTTGGAGTCTACAAAGGCCCCCTGAGAAGGAAAAATCAAGTCCTGACTCAAAATTCCACTGTCCACGAACACACTATTTTAGTATATTGAATAAATGGTGAAATGACAGGGAGTGTTTGACATTTTGTTAAAAAATATTCTGATAAAAAACTCTTTAGTTGGAGTCAGCAAGCCCCCCCTGAGAGGGAAAAATCAAGTCCTGACTCAAAATTCCACTGTCCAAGAAGACACTATTTTAGTATATTGAATAAATGGTGAAATGACAGGGAGTGTTTGACATTTTGTTAAAAAATATTCTGATAAAAAACTATTTAGCTGGAGTCAGCAAAGGCCCCCTGAGAAGGAAAAATCAAGTCCTGACTCAAAATTCCACTGTCCACGAACACACTATTTTAGTACATTGAATAAATGGTGAAATGACAGGGAGTGTTTGACATTTGTTAATATTCTGATAAAAACTTAGTTGGAGTCTACAAAGGCCCCTCTGAGATCATAGATTTCCACTTTGAAATAAAGGTTGGAATCTGGTCCAGATTATCAGTTTTTGAAGACAATTTGGTTGGATTCTAGTCCAGCAGTTGTGTCAAGCTAGAAATCAGTCCTGCCAATGTTTCTAAAAATTATATGACTGCACTCGGTACTGTCCACGAACACACTATTTTAGTACATTGAATAAATGGTGAAATGACAGGGAGTGTTTGACATTTTGTTAAAAAATATTCTAATAAAAATACTATTTAGTTGGAGTCACCAAAGGCCCCCTGAGAAGGAAAAATCAAGTCCTGACTCAAAATTCCACTGTCCACGAAGACACTATTTTAGTATATTGAATAAATGGTGAAATGACAGGGAGTGTTTGACATTTTGTAAATAAATATTCTGATAAACTATTTAGCTGGAGTCAGCAAAGGCCCCCTGAGAAGGAAAAATCAAGTCCTGACTCAAAATTCCACTGTCCACGAACACACTATTTTAGTATATTGAATAAATGGTGAAATGACAGGAGTGTTTGACATTTTGTTAAAAAATATTCTGATAAAAAACTATTTAGCTGGAGTCAGCAAAGGCCCCCTGAGAAGGAAAAATCAAGTCCTGACTCAAAATTCCACTGTCCACGAACACACTATTTTAGTATATTGAATAAATGGTGAAATGACAGGGAGTGTTTGACATTTTGTTAAAAATATTCTGATAAAAAACTATTTAGCTGGAGTCTACAAAGGCCCCCTGAGAAGGAAAAATCAAGTCCTGACTCAAAATTCCACTGTCCACGAACACACTATTTTAGTATATTGAATAAATGGTGAAATGACAGGGAGTGTTTAACTTTTTATTAAAAAATATTCTGATAAAAAAACTATTTAGTTGGAGTCTACAAAGGCCCCCTGAGAAGGAAAAATCAAGTCCTGACTCAAAATTCCACTGTCCACGAACACACTATTTTAGTATATTGAATAAATGGTGAAATGACAGGGAGTGTTTGACATTTTGTTAAAAAATATTCTGATAAAAAACTCTTTAGTTGGAGTCAGCAAGCCCCCCCTGAGAGGGAAAAATCAAGTCCTGACTCAAAATTCCACTGTCCACGAACACACTATTTTAGTATATTGAATAAATGGTGAAATGACAGGGAGTGTTTGACATTTTGTTAAAAATATTCTGATAAAAAACTATTCAGCTGGAGTCAGCAAAGGCCCCTGAGAAGGAAAAATCAAGTCCTGACTCAAAATTCCACTGTCCACGAACACACTATTTTAGTATATTGAATAAATGGTAAAATGATAGGGAGTGTTTCACTTTTTATTAAAAAATATTCTGATAAAAAAACTATTTAGTTGGAGTCTACAAAGGCCCCCTGAGAAGGACAAATCAAGTCCTGACTCAAAATTCCACTGTCCACGAACACACTATTTTAGTACATTGAATAAATGGTGAAATGACAGGGAGTGTTTGACATTTTGTTAAAAAATATTCTGATAAAAAACTCGTTAGTTGGAGTCAGCAAGCCCCCACTGAGAGGGAAAAATCAAGTCCTGACTCAAAATTCCACTGTCCACGAAGACACTATTTTAGTATATTGAATAAATGGTGAAATGACAGGGAGTGTTTGACATTTTGTTAAAAAATATTCTGATAAAAACTATTTAGCTGGAGTCAGCAAAGGTCCCCTGAGAAGGAAAAATCAAGTCTTGACTCAAAATTCCACTGTCCACGAACACACTATTTTAGTATATTGAATAAATGGTGAAATGACAGGGAGTGTTTGACTTTTTATTAAAAAATATTCTGATAAAAACTATTTAGCTGGAGTCAGCAAAGGCCCCCTGAGAAGGAAAAATCAAGTCCGGACTCAAAATTCCACTGTCCACGAACACACTATTTTAGTATATTGAATAAATGGTGAAATGACAGGGAGTGTTTGACTTTTTATTTAAAAAATTTCTGATAAAAAAACTATTTAGTTGGAGTCAGCAAAGGCCCCCTGAGAAGGAAAAATCAAGTCCTGACTCAAAATTCCACTGTCCACGAACACACTATTTTAGTACATTGAATAAATGGTGAAATGACAGGGAGTGTTTGACATTTTGTTACAAAATATTCTGATAAAAAACTATTTAGCTGGAGTCAGCAAAGGCCCCCTGAGAAGGAAAAATCAAGTCCTGACTCAAAATTCCACTGTCCACGAACACACTATTTTAGTATATTGAATAAATGGTGAAATGACAGGAGAGTTTGACATTTTGTTAAAAAATATTCTGATAAAAAACTATTTAGTTGGAGTCAGCAAAGGCCCCCTGAGAAGGAAAAATCAAGTCCTGACTCAAAATTCCACTGTCCACGAACACACTATTTTAGTATATTGAATAAATGGTGAAATGACAGGGAGTGTTTGACATTTTGTTAAAAAATATTCTGATAAAAAACTATTTAGCTGGAGTCAGCAAAGGTCCCCTGAGAAGGAAAAATCAAGTCTTGACTCAAAATTACACTGTCCACGAACACACTATTTTAGTATATTGAATAAATGGTGAAATGACAGGGAGTGTTTGACTTTTTATTTAAAAAATATTCTGATAAAAACTATTTAGCTGGAGTCAGCAAAGGCCCCCTGAGAAGGAAAAATCAAGTCCTGACTCAAAATTCAACTGTCCACGAACACACTATTTTAGTACATTGAATAAATGGTGAAATGACAGGGAGTGTTTGACATTTTGTTAAAAATATTCTGATAAAAAACTATTTAGCTGGAGTCTACAAAGGCCCCCTGAGAAGGAAAAATCAAGTCCTGACTCAAAATTCCACTGTCCACGAACACACTATTTTAGTATATTGAATAAATGGTGAAATGACAGGAGTGTTTGACATTTTGTTAAAAAATATTCTGATAAAAAACTATTTAGCTGGAGTCAGCAAAGGCCCCCTGAGAAGGAAAAATCAAGTCCTGACTCAAAATTCCACTGTCCACGAACACACTATTTTAGTATATTGAATAAATGGTGAAATGACAGGGAGTGTTTGACATTTTGTTAAAAATATTCTGATAAAAACTATTTAGTTGGAGTCTAGCAAAGGCCCCTGAGAAGGAAAAATCAAGTCCTGACTCAAAATTCCACTGTCCACGAACACACTATTTTAGTATATTGAATAAATGGTGAAATGACAGGGAGTGTTTAACTTTTTATTAAAAATATTCTGATAAAAAAAAACTATTTAGTTGGAGTCTACAAAGGCCCCCTGAGAAGGAAAAATCAAGTCCTGACTCAAAATTCCACTGTCCACGAACACACTATTTTAGTATATTGAATAAATGGTGAAATGACAGGGAGTGTTTGACATTTTGTTAAAAAATATTCTGATAAAAAACTATTTAGCTGGAGTCAGCAAAGGCCCCCTGAGAAGGAAAAATCAAGTCCTGACTCAAAATTCCACTGTCCACGAACACACTATTTTAGTATATTGAATAAATGGTAAAATGACAGGGAGTGTTTGACATTTTGTTAAAAATATTCTGATAAAAAACTATTTAGCTGGAGTCTACAAAGGCCCCCTGAGAAGGAAAAATCAAGTCCTGACTCAAAATTCCACTGTCCACGAACACACTATTTTAGTATATTGAATAAATGGTAAAATGACAGGGAGTGTTTAACTTTTTATTAAAAAATATTCTGATAAAAAAACTATTTGGTTGGAGTCTACAAAGGCCCCCTGAGAAGGAAAAATCAAGTCCTGACTCAAAATTCCACTGTCCACGAACACACTATTTTAGTACATTGAATAAATGGTGAAATGACAGGGAGTGTTTGACATTTTGTTAAAAATATTCTGATAAAAAACTATTTAGTTGGAGTCAGCAAGCCCCTGAGAGGAAAAATCAAGTCCTGACTCAAAATTCCACTGTCCACGAACACACTATTTTAGTATATTGAATAAATGGTGAAATGACAGGGAGTGTTTGACATTTTTATTAAAAATATTCTGATAAAAAACTATTTAGTTGGAGTCAGCAAAGGCCCCCTGAGAAGGAAAAATCAAGTCCTGACTCAAAATTCCACTGTCCACGAACACACTATTTTAGTATATTGAATAAATGGTGAAATGACAGGAGTGTTTGACATTTTTATTAAAAAATATTCTGATAAAAAAACTATTTAGTTGGAGTCTACAAAGGCCCCCTGAGAAGGAAAAATCAAGTCCTGACTCAAAATTCCACTGTCCACGAACACACTATTTTAGTACATTGAATAAATGGTGAAATGACAGGGAGTGTTTGACATTTTGTTAAAAAATATTCTGATAAAAAACTATTTAGTTGGAGTCAGCAAGGCCCCTGAGAAGGAAAAATCAAGTCCTGACTCAAAATTCCACTGTCCACGAACACACTATTTTAGTATATTGAATAAATGGTGAAATGACAGGAGTGTTTGACATTTTGTTAAAAAATATTCTGATAAAAAACTATTTAGTTGGAGTCAGCATAGGCCCCCTGAGAAGGAAAAATCAAGTCCTGACTCAAAATTCCACTGTCCACGAACACACTATTTTAGTATATTGAATAAATGGTGAAATGACAGGGAGTGTTTGACATTTTGTTAAAAAATATTCTGATAAAAACTATTTAGCTGGAGTCAGCAAAGGCCCCCTGAGTAAAAATCAAGTCCTGACTCAAAATTCCACTGTCCACGAACACACTATTTTAGTATATTGAATAAATGGTGAAATGACAGGGAGTGTTTGACATTTTGTTAAAAATATTCTGATAAAAAACTATTTAGCTGGAGTCAGCAAAGGCCCCCTGAGAAGGAAAAATCAAGTCCTGACTCAAAATTCCACTGTCCACGAACACACTATTTTAGTATATTGAATAAATGGTGAAATGACAGGAGTGTTTGACATTTTGTTAAAAAATATTCTGATAAAAAACTATTTAGCTGGAGTCAGCAAAGGCCCCCTGAGAAGGAAAAATCAAGTCCTGACTCAAAATTCCACTGTCCACGAACACACTATTTTAGTACATACATTAAATAAATGTTAAGTGGGATCTCCATATCTCATGCATCCTGTTAGAGGGCCCTAAGATGATAACTGGAGCCCAGATTTGGTGGCCCTAAAGTTTTAAAGTGCTGAGATATAGATTTCCCACTTTGAAATAAAGGTTGGATTCTGGTCCAGATTATCAGTTTTTTGAAGACAATTTGGTTGAATTCTAATCCAGCAGTTGTGTGAAGCTAGAAACAGCTGCCAATGTTTCTAAAAATTATATGACTGCACTCGGTAGGTCACTCTAATTCTTTAGCACTAAGTCTCGGTCCAAAATTCAACTGTCCACGAACACACTATTTTAGTATATTGAATAAATGGTGAAATGACAGGGAGTGTTTGACATTTTGTTAAAAAATATTCTAATAAAAATACTATTTAGTTGGAGTCACCAAAGGCCCCCTGAGAAGGAAAAATCAAGTCCTGACTCAAAATTCCACTGTCCACGAAGACACTATTTTAGTATATTGAATAAATGGTGAAATGACAGGGAGTGTTTGACATTTTGTAAATAAATATTCTGATAAAAACTATTTAGTTGGAGTCAGCAAGGCCCCTGAGAAGGAAAAATCAAGTCCTGACTCAAAATTCCACTGTCCACGAACACACTATTTTAGTATATTGAATAAATGGTGAAATGACAGGAGTGTTTGACATTTTGTTAAAAATATTCTGATAAAAACTATTTAGTTAGAGTCTACAAAGGCCCCTGAGAAGGAAAAATCAAGTCCTGACTCAAAATTCCATTGTCCACGAACACACTATTTTAGTATATTGAATAAATGGTAAAATGACAGGCAGTGTTTCACTTTTTATTAAAAAATATTCTGATAAAAAACTATTTAGCTGGAGTCAGCAAAGGCCCCCTGAGAAGGAAAAATCAAGTCCTGACTCAAAATTCAACTGTCCACGAACACACTATTTTAGTATATTGAATAAATGGTGAAATGACAGGGAGTGATTGACTTTTTGTTAAAAAATATTCTCTATTTAGCTGGAGTCAGCAAAGGCCTCCTGAGAAGGAAAAATCAAGTCCTGACTCAAAATTCAACTGTCCACGAACACACTATTTTAGTTTATTGAATAAATGGTGAAATGGAGACATAGTGCTTTCGCGGACGGTGGAATTGGGCAATGGGTCTCGGTTCTACCTACTCAGGAGGACCAGCTGAGTGAGGTAATGTAGTTTGTATCATGATATGACTGACTCAAAATATCTCCAGTTTTCTTCTGGTCTGGTGTTTTCCATGATCCCTCTTCAGGCTTATTCAATGGTTTCAATATTGAATAAATGGTGAAATGACAGTGAGTGTTTGACATTTTGTTAAAAATATTCTGATAAAAACTATTTAGCTGGAGTCAGCAAGGCCCCTGAGAAGGAAAAATCAAGTCCTGACTCAAAATTCCACTGTCCACGAACACACTATTTCTGTATACATTGAATAAATGGTGAAATGACAGGAGAGTTCTGCCACCTTTAAGGGTTAGGGACACCAAACCAAGGGCTCCTGTCTTAATCCTTGGGCCCAACGGTGCCGAGTTTCAAAAAATATCAGATAAAAACTTTTTAGGCCCAAAAAAAAACGACAGTCCCCACTATTTTTTTTGGGTGAAAAAAGTTTCTCTGATCTTTGAAACTTAGCACCCCATTAGAGGGCTCTGAGATTAAGACAGTCCTGAGCCAATTTGGTGGCCCTAAGTATCAAGATGGCCGTGATCCAGCGATCCCACTTTAGATTAAAAATATTCAATGATAAAAAAAATAGTGTGTTCGGACAGTGGAATTTTCAGTCAGGAGTTGATTTGCTCCACTGTCCACGAACACACTATTTTGAAACATTAAATAAATGTTAAGTGGGATCTCCATATCTCGGCCTCTAAAGGGTTAGGGCCACCAAACTATGCATCCTGTTAGAGGGCCCTAAGATGATAACTGGAGCCCAGATTTGGTGGCCCTAAAGTTTTAAAGTGCTGAGATATAGATTTCCCACTTTGAAATAAAGGTTGGATTCTGGTCCAGATTATCAGTTTTTTGAAGACAATTTGGTTGGATTCTAGTCCAGCAGTTGTGTCAAGCTAGAAACAGCTGCCAATGTTTCTAAAAATTATATGACTGCACTCGGTAGGTCACTCTAATTCTTTAGCACTAAGTCTCGGTCCAAAATTCAACTGTCCACGAACACACTATTTTAGTACATTGAATAAATGGTGAAATGACAGGGAGTGTTTGACATTTTGTTAAAAAATATTCTGATAAAAAACTATTTAGCTGGAGTCAGCAAAGGCCCCCTGAGAAGGAAAAATCAAGTCCTGACTCAAAATTCCACTGTCCACGAACACACTATTTTAGTATATTGAATAAATGGTGAAATGACAGGGAGTGTTTGACATTTTGTTAAAAAATATTCTGATAAACTATTTAGCTGGAGTCAGCAAGGCCCCTGAGAGGAAAAATCAAGTCCTGACTCAAAATTCCACTGTCCACGAACACACTATTTTAGTATATTGAATAAATGGTGAAATGACAGGAGAGTTTGACATTTTGTTAAAAATATTCTGATAAAAAAACTATTTAGTTGGAGTCTACAAAGGCCCCCTGAGAAGGAAAAATCAAGTCCGGACTCAAAATTCCACTGTCCACGAACACACTATTTTAGTATATTGAATAAATGGTGAAATGACAGGGAGTGTTTGACATTTTGTTAAAAATATTCTGATAAAAAACTATTTAGCTGGAGTCAGCAAAGGCCCCCTGAGAAGGAAAAATCAAGTCCTGACTCAAAATTCCACTGTCCACGAACACACTATTTTAGTATATTGAATAAATGGTAAAATGACAGTGAGTGTTTAACTTTTTATTAAAAAATATTCTGATAAAAAACTATTTAGCTGGAGTCAGCAAAGGCCTCCTGAGAAGGAAAAATCAAGTCCTGACTCAAAATTCCACTGTCCACGAACACACTATTTTAGTATATTGAATAAATGGTGAAATGACAGGAGAGTTTGACATTTTGTTAAAAAATATTCTGATAAAAAACTCTTTAGTTGGAGTCCAGCAAGCCCCTGAGAGGAAAAATCAAGTCCTGACTCAAAATTCCACTGTCCACGAACACACTATTTTAGTATATTGAATAAATGGTGAAATGACAGGGAGTGTTTGACATTTTATTAAAAATATTCTGATAAAAACTATTTAGCTGGAGTCAGCAAAGGCCCCTGAGAAGGAAAAATCAAGTCTGACTCAAAATTCCACTGTCCACGAACACACTATTTTAGTATATTGAATAAATGGTAAAATGACAGGAGTGTTTCATTTATTAAAAATATTCTGATAAAAACTATTTAGTTGGAGTCAGCAAAGGCCCCTGAGAAGGACAAATCAAGTCCTGACTCAAAATTCCACTGTCCACGAACACACTATTTTAGTATATTGAATAAATGGTGAAATGACAGGAGTGTTTGACATTTTGTTAAAAAATATTCTGATAAAAAACTCGTTAGTTGGAGTCAGCAAGCCCCCCCTGAGAGGGAAAAATCAAGTCCTGACTCAAAATTCCACTGTCCACGAAGACACTATTTTAGTATATTGAATAAATGGTGAAATGACAGGGAGTGTTTGACATTTTGTTAAAAAATATTCTGATAAAAACTATTTAGTTGGAGTCTACAAAGGCCCCTGAGAAGGAAAAATCAAGTCTGACTCAAAATTCCACTGTCCACGAACACACTATTTTAGTATATTGAATAAATGGTGAAATGACAGGGAGTGTTTGACATTTATTAAAAATATTCTGATAAAAACTATTTAGCTGGAGTCAGCAAAGGCCCCCTGAGAAGGAAAAATCAAGTCCTGACTCAAAATTCCACTGTCCACGAACACACTATTTTAGTACATTGAATAAATGGTGAAATGACAGGGAGTGTTTGACATTTTGTTAAAAATATTCTGATAAAAACTATTTAGTTGGAGTCTAGCAAAGGCCCCCTGAGAAGGAAAAATCAAGTCCTGACTCAAAATTCCACTGTCCACGAACACACTATTTTAGTATATTGAATAAATGGTGAAATGACAGGAGTGTTTGACATTTTGTTAAAAAATATTCTGATAAAAAACTATTTAGCTGAGTCAGCAAAGGCCCCTGAGAAGGAAAAATCAAGTCCTGACTCAAAATTCCACTGTCCACGAACACACTATTTTAGTATATTGAATAAATGGTGAAATGACAGGAGTGTTTGACATTTTATTAAAAATATTCTGATAAAAACTATTTAGTTGGAGTCAGCAAAGGCCCCTGAGAAGGAAAAATCAAGTCCTGACTCAAAATTCCACTGTCCACGAACACACTATTTTAGTATATTGAATAAATGGTGAAATGACAGGGAGTGTTTGACATTTTATTAAAAATATTCTGATAAAAACTATTTAGTTGGAGTCTACAAAGGCCCCCTGAGAAGGAAAAATCAAGTCCTGACTCAAAATTCCACTGTCCACGAACACACTATTTTAGTATATTGAATAAATGGTAAAATGACAGGGAGTGTTTAACTTTTTATTAAAAATATTCTGATAAAAAACTATTTAGTTGGAGTCAGCAAAGGCCCCCTGAGAAGGAAAAATCAAGTCCTGACTCAAAATTCCACTGTCCACGAACACACTATTTTAGTATATTGAATAAATGGTGAAATGACAGGGAGTGTTTGACATTTTGTTAAAAAATATTCTGATAAAAAACTCTTTAGTTGGAGTCAGCAAGCCCCCCCTGAGAGAGGAAAAATCAAGTCCTGACTCAAAATTCCACTGTCCACGAACACACTATTTTAGTATATTGAATAAATGGTGAAATGACAGGAGTGTTTGACATTTTGTTAAAAAATATTCTGATAAAAAACTATTTAGTTGGAGTCAGCAAAGGCCCCCTGAGAAGGAAAAATCAAGTCCTGACTCAAAATTCCACTGTCCACGAACACACTATTTTAGTATATTGAATAAATGGTGAAATGACAGGGAGTGTTTGACATTTTGTAAATAAATATTCTGATAAACTATTTAGCTGGAGTCAGCAAAGGCTCCCTGAGAAGGAAAAATCAAGTCCTGACTCAAAATTCCACTGTCCACGAACACACTATTTTAGTATATTGAATAAATGGTAAAATGACAGGGAGTGTTTCACTTTTTATTAAAAAATATTCTGATAAAAAAAACTATTTAGCTAGAGTCACCAAAGGCCCCCTGAGAAGTAAAAATCAAGTCCTGACTCAAAATTCCATTGTCCACGAACACACTATTTTAGTATATTGAATAAATGGTAAAATGACAGGCAGTGTTTCACTTTTTATTAAAAAATATTCTGATAAAAAACTATTTAGCTGGAGTCAGCAAAGGCCCCCTGAGAAGGAAAAATCAAGTCCTGACTCAAAATTCAACTGTCCACGAACACACTATTTTAGTTTATTGAATAAATGGTGAAATGGAGACATAGTGCTTTCGCGGACGGTGGAATTGGGCAATATTCTGTCTACCACTCAGGAGGACCAGCTGAGTGAGGTAATGTAGTTTGTATCATGATATGACTGCCCCAAAATATCTCCAGTTTTCATCTGGTCTGATCCATGATCCCTCTTCACGAGCTTATTCAATGGTTTTGAATAAATGGTGAAATGACAGTGAGTTTTTGACATTTTGTTAAAAATATTCTGATAAAAACTATTTAGTTGGAGTCAGCAAGGCCCCTGAGAAGGAAAAATCAAGTCCTGACTCAAAATTCCACTGTCCACGAACACACTATTTTAGTACATTGAATAAATGGTGAAATGACAGGAGAGTGTTTGACATTTTGTTAAAAATATTCTGATAAAAACTATTTAGTTGGAGTCAGCAAGGCCCCTGAGAGGAAAAATCAAGTTGACTCAAAATTCACTGTCCACGACACACTATTTTAGTATATTGAATAAATGGTGAAATGACAGGGAGTGTTTGACATTTTGTTAAAAAAATTCTGATAAAACTTAGCACCCCATTAAGGCCCCTGAGATTAAGACAATCAAGTCCTGACTCAAAATTCCACTGTCCACGATCCACTATTTTAGTATATTGAATAAATGGTGAAATGACAGGAGTGTTTCAGTCAGTTGATTTGTTAATCATTCTGATAAAAATAGTTTATCACTATAATTTAAACATAAATCAAAACACCTTGTGACACACTATCCCATTCAATAAGCCTGAAGTATGTCCACGAACACACTATTTTGAAATATTAAATAAATGTTAAGTGGGATCTCCATATCTCGGCCCTCTAAAGGGTTAGGGCCACCAAACTATGCATCCTGTTAGAGGGCCCTAAGATGATAACTGGAGCCCAGATTTGGTGGCCCTAAAGTTTTAAAGTGCTGAGATATAGATTTCCCACTTTGAAATAATGGTTGGATTCTGGTCCAGATTATCAGTTTTTTGAAGACAATTTGGTTGGATTCTAGTCCAGCAGTTGTGTCAAGCTAGAAACAGCTGCCAATGTTTCTAAAAATTATATGACTGCACTCGGTAGGTCACTCTAATTCCTTAGCACTAAGTCTCGGTCCAAAATTCCACCGTCCACGAACACACTATTTTAGTACATTGAATAAATGGTGAAATGACAGGGAGTGTTTGACATTTTGTTAAAAAATATTCTGATAAAAAAAAACTATTTAGTTGGAGTCAGCAAAGGCCCCCTGAGAAGGAAAAACCAAGTCCTGACTCAAAATTCCAATGTCCACGAACACACTATTTTAGTATATTGAATAAATGGTGAAATGACAGGGAGTGTTTGACATTTTGTTAAAAAAATTCTGATAAAAAACTCTTTAGTTGGAGTCAGCAAGGCCCCTGAGAGGGAAAAATCAAGTCCTGACTCAAAATTCCACTGTCCACGAACACACTATTTTAGTATATTGAATAAATGGTGAAATGACAGGAGTGTTTGACATTTTGTTAAAAAATATTCTGATAAAAAACTATTTAGCTGGAGTCTACAAAGGCCCCCTGAGAAGGAAAAATCAAGTCCTGACTCAAAATTCCACTGTCCACGAACACACTATTTTAGTATATTGAATAAATGGTAAAATGACAGGGAGTGTTTGACACTTTTATTAAAAATATTCTGATAAAAACTATTTAGTTGGAGTCAGCAAAGGCCCCCTGAGAAGGAAAAATCAAGTCCTGACTCAAAATTCCACTGTCCACGAACACACTATTTTAGTATATTGAATAAATGGTGAAATGACAGGGAGTGTTTGACATTTTGTTAAAAAATATTCTGATAAAAAACTCTTTAGTTGGAGTCAGCAAGCCCCCCCTGAGAGGGAAAAATCAAGTCCTGACTCAAAATTCCCCTGTCCACGAACATACTATTTTAGTATATTGAATAAATGGTGAAATGACAGGGAGTGTTTGACATTTTGTTAAAAAATATTCTAATAAAAATACTATTTAGTTGGAGTCACCAAAGGCCCCCTGAGAAGGAAAAATCAAGTCCTGACTCAAAATTCCACTGTCCACGAAGACACTATTTTAGTATATTGAATAAATGGTGAAATGACAGGGAGTGTTTGACATTTTGTAAATAAATATTCTGATAAACTATTTAGCTGGAGTCAGCAAAGGCTCCCTGAGAAGGAAAAATCAAGTCCTGACTCAAAATTCCACTGTCCACGAACACACTATTTTAGTATATTGAATAAATGGTAAAATGACAGGAGTGTTTGACATTTTATTAAAAATATTCTGATAAAAAAACTATTTAGCTGGAGTCAGCAAAGGCCCCCTGAGAAGGAAAAATCAAGTCCTGACTCAAAATTCCACTGTCCACGAACACACTATTTTAGTATATTGAATAAATGGTGAAATGACAGGGAGTGTTTGACATTTTGTTAAAAAATATTCTGATAAAAAACTATTTAGCTGGAGTCAGCAAAGGCCCCCTGAGAAGGAAAAATCAAGTCCTGACTCAAAATTCAACTGTCCACGAACACACTATTTTAGTATATTGAATAAATGGTGAAATGACAGGGAGTGATTGACTTTTTGTTAAAAAATATTCTCAAAAAAAAATATTTAGCTGGAGTCAGCAAAGGCCTCCTGAGAAGGAAAAATCAAGTCCTGACTCAAAATTCAACTGTCCACGAACACACTATTTTAGTTTATTGAATAAATGGTGAAATGGAGACATAGTGCTTTCGCGGACGGTGGAATTGGGCAATGGGTCTCGGTTCTACCTACTCAGGAGGACCAGCTGAGTGAGGTAATGTAGTTTGTATCATGATATGACCCCCCCAAAATATCTCCAGTTTTCTTCTGGTCTGGTGTTTTCCATGATCCCTCTTCAGGCTTATTCAATGGTTTCAATAGTGTGTCCGTGGACAGTGAGTTTTTGACATTTTTGTTGAAATTTTTGTGATAAAAACTATTTAGCTGGAGTCAGCAAGGCCCCTGAGAAGGAAAAAAAACTCAAAATTCCACTGTCCACGAACACACTATTTTAGTTACATTGAATAAATGGTGAAATGATCAGGGAGAGTTGACACCTTTGTTAGGGACACCAATATTCCTGTCTTTAATCCTTGGGCTAACGGGTGCCGAGTTTCAAAAGATCAGAGAAACTTTTTAGGCCCAAAAAAAAAGCGACAGGGTCCCTCTTAATTTTTTTTTTTTTTGAATAAATGGTGAAATGACAAAGTTTCTCTGATCTTTGAAACTTAAAACATTAGAGGGCTCTGAGATTAAGACAGGAGCCAAGGTTTGGTGGCCCTAAGCCTTCAAGATAATCAAGTCCTGATCCACGATCCACTTTAGATTTATTCAATGTAAAAAGTATATTGTGGACAGTGGAATTTTCAGTCAGGAGTTGATTTGCTCTAATCAGGGGCTTGCTGACACCAGCAAAATAGTTTTTATCACTATAATTTAAACATAAATGTACAAAACACCGGACACACTATCAAACCATTCAATAAGCCTTATTGAATAGACACATAATTAATGCAAACATACTAATTAAATTCTCAATGTTTCTTGATATGACTGCAGGTCACCTTGAGTCTTGAGCATGACAAATTCCACTGTCCACGAACACACTATTTTGAAACATTAAATAAATGTTAAGTGGGATCTCCATATCTCGGCCTTCTAAAGGGTTAGGGCCACCAAACTATGCATCCTGTTAGAGGGCCCTAAGATGATAACTGGAGCCCAGATTTGGTGGCCCTACAGTTTTAAAGTGCTGAGATATAGATTTCCCACTTTGAAATAAAGGTTGGATTCTGGTCCAGATTATCAGTTTTTTGAAGACAATTTGGTTGGATTCTAGTCCAGCAGTTGTGTCAAGCTAGAAACAGCTGCCAATGTTTCTAAAAATTATATGACTGCACTCGGTAGGTCACTCTAATTCTTTAGCACTAAGTCTCGGTCCAAAATTCCACTGTCCACGAACACACTATTTTAGTAAATTGAATAAATGGTGAAATGACAGGGAGTGTTTGACTTTTTATTAAAAAATATTCTAATAAAAAAAACTATTTAGCTGGAGTCAGCAAAGGCCCCCTGATAAGGAAAAATCAAGTCCTGACTCAAAATTCCACTGTCCACGAACACACGATTTTAATACATTGAATAAATGGTGAAATGACAGGGAGTGTTTGACTTTTTATTAAAAAATATTCTGATAAAAACTATTTAGCTGGAGTCAGCAAGCCCCTGAGAGGAAAAATCAAGTCCTGACTCAAAATTCCACTGTCCACGAACACACTATTTTAGTATATTGAATAAATGGTGAAATGACAGGAGTGTTTGACATTTTGTTAAAAATATTCTGATAAAAACTATTTAGTTGGAGTCTACAAAGGCCCCTGAGAAGGAAAAATCAAGTCCTGACTCAAAATTCCACTGTCCACGAACACACTATTTTAGTATATTGAA
>JALDNG010004170.1:0-14293 GCA_024349245.1 Neodontobutis hainanensis | reverse complement strand
CACACGACAGAGACACGACAGACACACAACGGACACACAACAGAGAGACGACAGACACACGACAGAGACACAACAGACATGACAGAAACACGACAGACACACAACAAACACACGACAAACACACAACAGAGAGACGACAGACACACAACAGATACACGACACACACACAACAGAGACACGACAGACTCATGACAGATACACGACAGACAGACGACAGAGACACGACAGACACACGACAGAAACACAACAGACACACAACAAACACACGAGAAACACACAACAGAGACACGACAGACACACGACAGATACACGACAGACACACGACAGAGACACGACAGACACACGACAGAAACATGACAGAGACACGACAGACACACAACAGAGACACGACAGACACACGACAGATACACGACAGACACACGACAGAGACACGACAGACACACAACAAACACATGACAAACACACAACAGAGACTTGAGAGACACACGACAGATACACGACAGACACATGACAGAGACACGACAGACACACGACAGATACACGACAGACACACGACAGAGACACGACAGACACACGACAGACACACGACAGAGACACGACAGACACACGACAGAGACACAACAGACATGACAGAAACACGACAGACACACAACAAACACACGACAAACACACAACAGAGACACGACAGACACACGACAGAAACACAACAGACACACAACAAACACACAAGAAACACACAACAGAGACATGACAGACACACGACAGATACACGACAGACACACGACAGAGACACGACAGACACACACAGAAACATGACAGAGACACCCACAGACACACGACACAGAGACACACAACACAGACACGAGACACAGACAATACGACACATACAGACACACATACACAGACACAGACAGAGACACGACAGACACACAACAAACACACGACAGACACACAACAGAGACACGACAGACACACCACACAGATACACGACAGACAGACAATAATAACAGAGACACGACACAGACACACACAGAGACACGACAGACACACGACAGACACACGACAGACACACACACAGAGACACAACAGACACAGAAAGACACAACAGAGACAGACAGACACAACAGACACACGACAAACACATGACAAAGACACGACAGACACACCACACAGACACACGACAGACACACGACAGAGACACTGACAGACACACCACAGAAACACGACAGACACACAACAAACACACGACAGAAACACACAACAGAGACACTACAGACACAATGACAGATACACGACAGACACACAACAGAGACACACACAGACACACGACAGAGAGACACATGACAGACATGACAGACAGACACACCCACAGACACACACAGACAAACACACACAAACAGACAGACACGACAGACACACACAGACAGAGACACGACAGACACACAACAAACACACGACACAAACACACAACAGATACACGACAGACACATGACAGATACACCCACAGACACACAACAGAGACACGACAGACACACATGACAGATACACAACAGACACACAACAGAGACACGACAGATTTATGACAGATACAAGACAGACGACAGAGACACCCACAGACACACGACAGAAACACAACAGACACACAACAAACACACACGAGAAACACACAACAGAGACATGACAGACACACGACAGATACACGACAGACACACGACAGAGACACGACAGACACACAACGGACACACACAACAGAGAGACACGACAGACACACGACAGAGACACAACAGACATGACAGAACACATGACAGACACACAACAAACACACGACAAACACACAACAGAGAGACACGACAGACACACGACAGATACACGACAGACACACAACAGAGACACGACAGACTCATGACAGATACACGACAGACAGACACGACAGAGACACGACAGACACACGACAGAAACACGACAGACACACACACAAACACACAACAGACACACACAGACAGACAGACACACGACAGATACACGACAGACACACGACAGAGACACGACAGACACACGACAGACACATGACAGATACACGACAGACACACAACAGAGACACGACAGACACACGACAGACACACGACAGACACACGACAGAGACAGGACAGACACACGACAGAGACACGACAGACACACGACAGAGACACAGGAGACATGACAGAAACACGACAGACACACAACAGAGACACACAGACACATAACACACGACACAGACAGACACCACAGACACACGACAGAGACACGACAGACACACAACAGAGACACGACAGACACATGACAGACACACGACAGATACACGACAGACACACGACAGAGACACGACAGACACACGACAGACACACGACAGACACACGACAGACACACGACAGAAACACGACAGAGACACGACAGACACACGACAGACAAATACGACAGAGACACACGACAGATATACCACAGAGACATACACAGACACACGACAGATACACAAGACAGACACACAACAGAGACACGATGACAAACACACACAACAGAGACACGACACAGACACACGACAGAGACATGACAGACAACACGACAGAAACACGACATACACACAACAAACACACAACAGAGACACGACAGAAACACGACAGAGACACAACAGACACACACAATAAACACACAAACACACAACAGATACACGACAGACACATGACAGATACACGACAGACACACAACAGAGACACGACAGACTCATGACAGATACACAACAGACACACAACAGAGACACGACAGATTTATGACAGATACACGACAGACAGACGACAGAGACACGACAGACACACGACAGAAACACAACAGACACACAACACAACAGAGAGACGACAGACACACGACAGAGACACAACAGACATGACAGAAACACGACAGACACACAACAAACACACGACAAACACACAACAGAGACACGACAGACACACGACAGATACACGACAGACACACAACAGAGACACGACAGACTCATGACAGATACACGACAGACAGACGACAGAGACACGACAGACACACGACAGAAACACAACAGACACACAACAAACACACGAGAAACACACAACAGAGACACGACAGACACACGACAGACACACGACAGACACACACAACAGAGACACGACAGACACACGACAGATACATGACAGAGACACGACAGACACACGACAGACACACAACAGAGACACGACAGACACACGACAGATACACGACAGATACACGACAGAGACACGACAGACACACAACAAACACACGACAAACACACAACAGAGACATGACAGACACACGACAGATACACGACAGACACATGACAGAGACACAACAGACACACGACAGAGACACGACAGACACACACAGAGACACGACACAGACATGACAGAAACACGACAGACACACGACAGACAGACACACGACAGACACATGACACAGAGACACTGACAGACACACAACAGACACACAACAAACACACGACAAACACACAACAGAGACACACGACAGACACACAGACACACGACAGAGACACGACAGACACACGACAGACACACGACAGACACACCCACAGAGACACACGACAGACACACAGACACGACAGACACACGACAGAACCACGACAGATATACGACAGAGACACGACAGACACACGACAGATACACAACATTTTTACAACAGAGACACGACAAACACACAACAGAGACACGACAGACACACGACAGAGACATGACAGACACACGACAGAAACACGACATACACACAACAAACACACAACAGAGACACGACAGAAACACGACAGAGACACGACAGACACACAACAAACACACGACAAACACACAACAGATACACGACAGACACATGACAGATACACGACAGACACACAACAGAGACACGACAGACTCATGACAGATACACAACAGACACACAACAGAGACACGACAGATTTATGACAGATACACGACAGACAGACGACAGAGACACGACAGACACACGACAGAAACACAACAGACACACAACAAACACACGAGAAACACACAACAGAGACATGACAGACACACGACAGATACACGACAGACACACAGACAGACACGACAGATACACACAGACACACAACAGAGACACGACAGACACACGACAGACATGACAGACAGACAAACACACAGACACACAACAAACACACGACAAACACACAACAGAGACACGACAGACACACGACAGATACACGACAGACACACAACAGAGACACGACAGACACATGACAGATACATGACAGACACACAACAGAGACACGACAGACACACGACAGATACACGACAGACACACAACAGAGACACGACAGACTCATGACAGATACACGACAGACAGACGACAGAGACACGACAGACACACGACAGAAACACAACAGACACACAACAAACACACAAGAAACACACAACAGAGACATGACAGACACACGACAGATACACGACAGACACACGACAGAGACACGACAGACACACGACAGAAACATGACAGAGACACGACAGACACACGACAGACACACAACAGAGACACGACAGACACACGACAGATACACGACAGACACACGACAGAGACACGACAGACACACAACAAACACACGACAAACACACAACAGAGACACGACAGACACACGACAGATACACGACAGACACACGACAGATACACGACAGACACACGACAGAGACACGACAGACACACGACAGTGACACGACAGACACACGACATAGACACGACAGACATGAAAGAAACACGACAGACACACACACACGACAGATACACAGACACACACAGACACAGACACACAGACACACAGACACACATGACAGACACACAGACAGACAGACACACCACAGACACACACAGACACACAGACAGACAGACTCCACAGAGACACGACAGACACATGACAGACACACGACAGACAGACACACAACAAACACACGACAAACACACGACAGAAACACGACAGAGACACACCCACAGATACACGACACAGACACACGACAGAGACATGACAGACACACGACAGAAACACGACATACACACAACAAACACACAACAGAGACACGACAGACACACGACAGAAACACAACAGACACACAACAAACACACGAGAAACACACAACAGAGACATGACAGACACACGACAGATACACGACAGACACACGACAGAGACACGACAGACACACAACGGACACACAACAGAGAGACGACAGACACACGACAGAGACATGACAGACATGACAGAAACACGACAGACACACAACAAACACACGACAAACACACAACAGAGAGACGACAGACACACAACAGACACACAACAGAGACACGACAGACTCATGACAGATACACGACAGACAGACGACAGAGACACGACAGACACACGACAGAAACACAACAGACACACAACAAACACACGAGAAACACACAACAGAGACACGACAGACACACGACAGATACACGACAGACACACGACAGAGACACGACAGACACACGACAGAGACACGACAGACACACCCACAGACACACACAGAGACAGAGACACACGACAGACACACGACAGACACACGACAGACATGACAGAGACACGACAGACACACAACAAACACATGACAAACACACAACAGAGACACGACAGACACACGACAGATACACAACAGACACACGACAGAGACACGACAGACACACGACAGAGACACGACAGACACACGACAGAGACACGACAGACATGACAGAAACACGACAGACACACAACAAACACACGACAAACACACGACAGAGACACGACAGACACACGACAGAAACATGACAGAGACACGACAGACACACAACAGAGACACGACAGACACACGACAGATACACGACAGACACACGACAGAGACACGACAGACACACCCACAGATACACAGACAGACACACCCACAGAGACACGACAGACACACCCACAGACACACGACAGATCCACGACAGATATACACACGACAGAGACACGACAGACACACGACAGATACACAACAGACTCACAACAGAGACACGACAAACACACAACAGAGACACGACAGACACACGACAGAGACATGACAGACACACGACAGAAACACGACATACACACAACAAACACACAACAGAGACACGACAGAAACACGACAGAGACACGACAGACACACAACAAACACACGACAAACACACAACAGATACACGACAGACACATGACAGATACACGACAGACACACAACAGAGACACGACAGACACATAACAGATACACAACAGACACACAACAGAGACACGACAGATTTATGACAGATACACGACAGACACACGACAGAGACACAACAGACATGACAGAAACACGACAGACACACAACAAACACACGACAAACACACAACAGAGACACGACAGACACACGACAGACACACGACAGACACACAACAGAGACACGACAGACACACGACAAACACACAACAGAGAGACGACAGACACACGACAGAGACACAACAGACATGACAGAAACACGACAGACACACAACAAACACACAACAAACACACAACAGAGAGACGACAGACACACGACAGATACACGACAGACACACAACAGAGACACGACAGACACATGACAGATACACGACAGACAGACGACAGAGACACGACAGACACACGACAGAAACACAACAGACACACAACAAACACACGAGAAACACACAACAGAGACATGACAGACACACGACAGAAACATGACAGAGACACGACAGACACACGACAGACACACAACAGAGACATGACAGACACACGACAGATACACGACAGACACACGACAGAGACACGACAGACACACAACAGAGACATGACAAACACACAACAGAGACACGACAGAGACATGACAGACACACGACAGAAACACGACAGACACACAACAAACACACACAGACACACGACAGATACACAACAGACACACAACAGAGACACGACAGACACACAACAGAGACACACGACAGACACACAACAAACACACGACAAACACACAACAGAGACACGACAGACACACGACAGATACACGACAGACACACGACAGAGACACGACAGACACACGACAGACACACGACAGACACACGACAGACACACGACAGAGACACGACAGACACACGACAGAGACACGACAGACACTGACAGAAACACGACAGACACACAACAAACACACGACAAACACACAACAGAGACACAACAGACATGACAGAAACACGACAGACACACAACAAACACACGACAAACACACAACAGAGACACGACAGACACACGACAGATACACGACAGACACACGACAGAGACACGACAGACACACGACAGAGACATGACAGACACACGACAGAAACACGACATACACACAACAAACACACAACAGAGACACGACAGACACACAACAGAGACACGACAGACACACAACAAACACACGACAAACACACAACAGAGACACGACAGACACATGACAGATACACGACAGACACACAACAGAGACACGACAGACTCATGACAGATACACAACAGACACACAACAGAGACACGACAGATTTATGACAGATACACGACAGACAGACGACAGAGACACGACAGACACACGACAGAGACACGACAGACACACAACAAACACACGACAAACACACAACAGAGACACGACAGACACACGACAGACACACGACAGAGACACACGACAGACACACGACAGAGACAGGACAGACACACGACAGAGACACGACAGACACACGACAGAGACACAGGAGACATGACAGAAACACGACAGACACACAACAAACACACGACAGACACACGACAGAGACACGACAGACACACGACAGAGACACGACAGACACACGACAGACACACGACAGACACACGACAGAGAAACACGACAGACACACAACAGAGACACGACAGACACACGACAGACACACGACAGACACACGACAGACACACGACAGACACACAACAGACACACACAGACACACGACAGAGACACACGACAGAGACACACGACAGAGACACGACAGAGACATGACAGACACACGACAGAAACACGACATACACACAACAAACACACAACAGAGACACGACAGAAACACAACAGAGACACGACAGACACACAACAAATACACGACAAACACACAACAGATACACGACAGACACATGACAGATACACGACAGACACACAACAGAGACACGACAGACTCATGACAGATACACAACAGACACACAACAGAGACACGACAGATTTATGACAGATACACGACAGACAGAAGACAGAGACACGACAGACACACGACAGAAACACAACAGACACACAACAAACACACGAGAAACACACAACAGAGACATGACAGACACACAACAGATACACGACAGACACACGACAGAGACACGACAGACACACAACGGACATACAACAGAGAGACGACAGAGACACAACAGACATGACAGAAACACGACAGACACACAACAAACACACGACAAACACACAACAGAGAGACGACAGACACACAACAGATACACGACACACACACAACAGAGACACGACAGACTCATGACAGATACACGACAGACAGACGACAGAGACACGACAGACACACGACAGAAACACAACAGACACACAACAAACACACGAGAAACACACAACAGAGACACGACAGACACACGACAGATACACGACAGACACACGACAGAGACACGACAGACACACGACAGAAACATGACAGAGACACGACAGACACACGACAGACACACAACAGAGACACGACAGACACACGACAGATACACGACAGACACACGACAGAGACACGACAGACACACAACAAACACATGACAAACACACAACAGAGACAGACACACGACAGATACACGACAGACACATGACAGAGACACGACAGACACACGACAGAGACACGACAGACACACGACAGAGACACGACAGACATGACAGAAACACGACAGACACACAACAAACACACGACAAACACACGACAGAGACACGACAGACACACGACAGAAACATGACAGAGACACGACAGACACACAACAAACACACGACAAACACACGACAAAGACACGACAGACACACGACAGATTCACGACAGACACACGACAGAGACACGACAGACACACGACAGATACACGACAGACACACGACAGAGACACGACAGACACACGACAGACACACGACAGATCCACGACAGATATACGACAGAGACACGACAGACACACGACAGATACACAACAGACTCACAACAGAGACACGACAAACACACAACAGAGACACGACAGACACACGACAGAGACATGACAGACACACGACAGAAACACGACATACACACAACAAACACACAACAGAGACACGACAGAAACACGACAGAGACACGACAGACACACAACAAACACACGACAAACACACAACAGATACACGACAGACACATGACAGATACACGACAGACACACAACAGAGACACGACAGACTCATGACAGATACACGACAGACAGACGACAGAGACACGACAGACACACGACAGAAACACAACAGACACACAACAAACACACGAGAAACACACAACAGAGACACGACAGACACACGACAGATACACGACAGACACACGACAGAGACACGACAGACACACGACAGAAACATGACAGAGACACGACAGACACACGACAGACACACAACAGAGACACGATAGACACACGACAGATACACGACAGACACACGACAGAGACACGACAGACACACAACAAACACATGACAAACACACAACAGAGACTTGAGAGACACACGACAGATACACGACAGACACATGACAGAGACACGACAGACACACGACAGAGACACGACAGACACACGACAGAGACACGACAGACATGACAGAAACACGACAGACACACAACAAACACACGACAAACACACGACAGAGACACGACAGACACACGACAGAAACATGACAGAGACACGACAGACACACAACAAACACACGACAAACACACGACAAAGACACGACAGACACACGACAGATTCACGACAGACACACGACAGAGACACGACAGACACACGACAGATACACGACAGACACACGACAGAGACACGACAGACACGACAGACACACGACAGATACACGACAGACACACGACAGAGACACGACAGACACACGACAGACACACAACAGACACACAACAGAGACACGACAAACACACAACAGAGACACGACAGACACACGACAGAGACATGACAGACACACGACAGAAACACGACATACACACAACAAACACACAGACAGACACACAACAAACACAACAAACACACAACAGATACACGACAGACACATGACAGATACACGACAGACACACAACAGAGACACGACAGACTCATGACAGATACACAACAGACACACAACAGAGACACGACAGATTTATGACAGATACACGACAGACAGACACAGAGACACGACAGACACACGACAGAAACACAACAACAGACACACAACAAACACACGAGAAACACACAACAGAGACATGACAGACACACGGACACGACAGACACACAACAGAGACACGACAGACACACGACAGACACACACAACAGAGAGACGACAGACACACGACAGAGACACAACAGACATGACAGAAACACGACAGACACACAGACAGACACACGACAGATACACGACAGACACACACAACAGAGACACGACAGACACACATGACAGAGACACGACAGACAGACACAGAGACACGACAGACACATGACACACACGACAGACACACAACAAACACACAGAAACACACAACAGAGACATGACAGACACACGACAGATACACGACAGAAACACGACAGAGACACGACAGACACACAACAGAGACACGACAGACACACAACAGAGACACGACAGACACACAACAGAGACACAACAGACACATGACAGATACACGACAGACACAGACAAACACACAGAGACAAGACAGACACAACACACAACAGACACACGACAGACACACAACAGACACACAACAGACACACCCACAGAGACACGACAGACATGACACACAGACACACACACGACACACAACAAACACACGACAAACACACAACAGAGACACGACAGACACACGACAGATATACGACAGACAAACAACAGAGACACGACAGAAACATGACAGAGACACAACAGACACACGACAGAAACACGACAGACACACGACAAACACACAACAAACACACAACAGAGACACGACAGACACACAACAGATATACGACAGACACACGACAGAGACACGACAGAAACACGACAGAGACACGACAGACACACAACAGAGACACGACAGACACACGACAGAGACACGACAGACATGACAGAAACACGACAGACACACAACAGAGACACGACAGACACACGACAGAGACACGACAGACACACGACAGAAACACGACAGACACACAACAAACACACGACAAACACACGACAGAGACACGACAGACACACAACAGATACACGACAGACACACGACAGAGACACGACAGACACACGAGAGATACACGACAGAAACACGACAGACACACACTAGACACACGACAGACACTGACGACAGACACACACAGAGACACACCACAGACAAACGACAGAAACACAACAGAGACACGACAGACACACGACAGACACACAACAAAGACACGACAGACAAACGACAGAGACACAACAGAGACATGACAGAAACACGACAGACTCAAAACAAACACACGACACAGACACACAACAGACACACACAGAAACACACACAACAGAGACATGACAGACACACGACAGACACACACAGACACACGACACACACAGAGACACAACAGACACATGACAGATACACGACAGACACACACAGAGACAAGACAGACACACAGACAGTGACACACAGACACACACAGAGACACGACAGACATGACAGATACACAACAGACACACACAGAGACACACAGACACACACGACAGACACACAACAGATCACACGACAGATACACGACAGAGACACGACAGACAACACACAGATACACGACAGACTCACAACAGAGACACGACAAACACACAACAGAGACACGACAGACACACGACAGATACACGACAGATACACGACAGACACACGACAGAGACACAACAATACGACAGACACACAACAGAAACACAACAGAGACACGACAGACACACATACAGAGACACACAGACAACATGACAGAAACACAACAGAGACACACAGACACACGACACCACACAACAGAGACACAACAGACTTGACAGAAACACGACAGACACACAACAACAGACACAACACACAAAACACACAACAGAGACACGACAGACACACGACAGATACACGACAGACACACGACAGAGACACAACAGACACACAACAAGACACATAGAAACACACAACAGAGACATGACAGAAACACGACAGATACACACGACACAGACACACAACAGAGACACGACACACGACAGAAACATGACAGAGACACAACAAACACACGACAAACACACAACACAGACACATGACAGAGACACGACAGACACACGACAGAGACACGACAGACACACGACAGACACACGACAGACACACAACAGAGACACGACAGACACATGACAGAAACACGACAGACACACAACAAACACACAACAAACACACAACAGAGACACGACAGACACACGACAGAGACACGACAGACACACCCACAGAGACACATTACAGACACACAACAGAGACACGACAGACACACATGACAGATACACACGACAGACACACACACACAGAGACACGACAGACACACGACAGACACACCACAGATCCACGACAGATACACATAGACACACAGAGACACGAAACAGAGACACACACAAACACACACAACAGAGACACGACAGACACACGACAGAGACATGACAGACACACGACAGAAACACGACATACACACAACAAACACACAACAGAGACACGACAGAAACACGACAGAGACATGACAGACACACAACAAACACACGACAAACACACAACAGATACACGACAGACACATGACAGATACACGACAGACACACAACAGAGACACGACAGACTCATGACAGATACACAACAGACACACAACAGAGACACGACAGACTCATGACAGATACACGACAGACAGACGACAGAGACACGACAGACACACGACAGAAACACAACAGACACACAACAAACACACGAGATACACACAACAGAGTCATGACAGACACACGACAGATACACGACAGACACACGACAGAGACACGACAGACACACGACGGACACACAACAGAGAGACGACAGACACACGACAGAGACACAACAGACATGACAGAAACACGACAGACACACAACAAACACACGACAAACACACAACAGAGACACGACAGACACACGACAGATACACGACAGACACACGACAGAGACACAACAGACACACGACAGACACACGACAGAGACACGACAGACACACGACAGATACACGACAGACACACAACAGAGACACGACAGACACACGACAGAAACATGACAGAGACACAACAAACACACGACAAACACACAACAGAGACATGACAGACACACGACAGATACACGACAGACACACGACAGAGACACCCACAGACACACACAGACACACACACAACACACACACGACACACACACACACACAACACACACACAAGACACGACACACACACGACAACACACACAATACACACACACACACGACACAACACACACAGAGACACACAGACACAACAGAGACACACACACGACAAACACACACACGAACACACACACACACACACTCACACACACACAACACACACACACAGACAACACACACACACAACACACACACACACACACACACAACACACACACACACACACACACTACACACACACACACACACACCACACAACACACACACACACACACACACACACACACAGACACACACACACACACACACACACACACACACACACACACACACACACACACACATTACACACACACACAGACACACACACACACACACACACACACAGAGACACACACACACATGACACACACACACACAGACACACACACACACACACACACACACACACACACACACACACAACCACTTTACTTACACACACTTACTTACTACTACACACACACACTTACTT
>JALDNG010004169.1:0-20543 GCA_024349245.1 Neodontobutis hainanensis | reverse complement strand
AATTGGTGTTATAGCCAGGGCCTGAAGTCCCTCCCAACCTCTTAAGCGAGGTAATCACAAGGAGCAGCGCCACCTTAAACGCCAGACCTCGATATGTCGTCAATTCAAGTGGCTCAAAGAGGGCCTCAGCCAACCCTTCCAATGTCACCACCAAGTCCCACGTTGGGACTCTGGAATGAGTCGCAGGTCTCATCTTTACCACGAAGAAAGCGTACGACCGAAGAGTGCCTCCTCAGAGGCCCCTCACTTATAGCGGCGTGAAATGCCCCAATTGCAGTCACGCCGCTTCTTTTCTAACCGCCTGCAGTGTTCTCTAGAAATCTCGGGAACAGTGCTATCGGGGAAACTGCACACAGACGCAGCCTCAGCTATGTCTGAACCATGGCATCCAAACCCCGCGGGGTTGGATGCGTGAGGAAAACACACAATGTTTTTGACAGGGATACCTGTCGCATATAGACTTCACAACCTCTGGATGAAGTGTTCATTCCCCTTGCCTTTCAACCCCTGCCACGACAGGATGTCTGCTCCATAATTCTGGTCCCCAGGAACGTACATCCCTCTGATGAACGATTGAACGACCCTGGGACCATAGGAGGATCTGAAGCGCCAGTCTTTAAAAACGGCGCAATCTCAGACCCCCTGATGGTTTAGGTACGCCACCACCGACATATCGTCGGAGTGTACCGACACAGCCAACATTTCCAGGCAGTTTATGTGCCATAGAACACGCTCCTGCCACAGACCTTGGGAAAAGAGGCCGCCCATGACCTCGCCCCACCCAGTGAGGGAGGCGTCTGTCAAACGGATTCCCGGTGACATGACGCTCCCGCACTGGCCCTTGGGCCAAAAACCAAGTCGCCCCCTCGGGACAACCCCTTGGCTTTCAGCCACCACTGCAGGGGTCTCATATATAGCGGCCCAATATATATTACGTTGGGCCCTGAGCCCCAGCAGTCCTTAAACCTGCTTTGCAGTGATGTTGCGGCCTAGCTTTATACTGGAGACCAACGCCAGTATGGCTTTTCTTGAATTGGGTGACATATGCATTGTAATTGGGTCCCACACCGCTCCAGAGCGTTGTCCTCTGGGAGGACCTCAACACTCTCTTCTCCGTCTTTAGTCTCAACCCCCGGCTCTAAAATAAAGCCAAGGACAACATCTTAATGCCACCCTGCCATTTCTCGAGACTGGGTCCAAATGAGCCAGTCATCGATATAATTCAGTACACGGATGCCCCGGAGTTTGAATGGAGCCAGGACTGCATCCATGCACCTGGTGAACATGCGAGGGGAGAGAGCTAGGCCGAATGGAAGAACCCGATACTGGAATGCTTCGCCCCCGAAAGCTAAACCTCAGGAACTTCCTGTAAAAAGGACTAATAATAATAGAAATGTGGAGGTATGCGTCTGCCAGATCTATCGTGGCAAACCCGTCCTCAGACCGGTTTTGGTTCACGATAATAGGTATTGCTTCCAGCATTTTGAACCTGAACCTCCTCAGAGACCAGTTCAAATACCTCAGATCTAATTTCAGACGTGGTTACCTTTGTTCTTTTTTGGGAATTATAAAGTACCGGCTGTAGAGTCCCACCTCCCCTTCTGACGGAGGAACCCATGCCTCCTGTACCAGAAGGAAGTGTACTTCCTGCTCCCTAACCCGAGCCTGCCCAATGAATTCAGCCTCTCGGGCTGACCTCGGTGTTTGAATATACTGTTTATGACCCCCCTGAAGTAGCCGCCTGGCAGGGAAAGGCCATCTATTATTGTTTGACGGGCGCACGCCATCGAGGTCGTGTGCGCGCTGGAAACTGATGTGGCCCAAAGCGTCATAGACGGGTGGGCCTTACATCACCTTTCTAGAGGGCTCTGCATAGAAAAAACGGTCTCAGCCGCTTCTCCCCAGGGGCAGCCCTCAGAGTCCTTATACAGCCAGGACCTCTTCCCCAAAGCCTTCGTAGCCTGAAGAACGGCCCTCGAGTCGCCCTTCTGCTGAACCGGCTTTGTGCGAGAACCGAGCCCCTGTTGCCGAGCTCCATGCGGAGGGGCTCTGGTGACGCTACGAGGAGCTGGCTGAATGGCTGGAGGCCGGTCCATTTTAGAATCAGCCCCTTTTGGCTTGGAGTGGCGAGGGATGAACTGCAGAAACGCAGCCTGCCTCCTCGCCTCCCGAACCCTGCCGATGACCGTAAACGGGCGCCGCTGAGCAGGTCAGAAGGCGAAAGAGGAGCACACAGGAGGAAACCTTTTCTAAATGCCCCTCCGTGGCCACCAGGAAGCGGGCCGCCCGTGGCCCGCCTCCTGGTAACCCGGAGAAACAAATCCATCGCCCTCCACGCCATCCGCCATGGTGCTGAGGATTTTCTTCTCTCTCGCTCAAGCACCGGCCCCTCCCTCGTAAGAAGCGCCATCAAAGGCTTCTGCACGTGGAGGAAGGGCATCAAAACTGTCTGATGATGATTGAGAAAATTGCCTCAGCAGTCCCAATCTCATCAACAAGTTCCAGCTGCGGAGCAAACCTGGCCGGCCCGTCAAACACGGCCAGGCGGGAGCGCAGCACTCTGCCGGAGAGTGCTTAACAGTGCTCACAGTCAGCTGTGAAAATTGGCAAACCCCGCTGACGCGTGAGCTTTTCCTCAGCGCCACCGCCTCGGCCTCGATGCTGAGCACATCCACAACCTCAGATGTGGACAGCTTAAGCCCGGACCCTTTCCTCGTGCAGAAGACGCCTCATCGCGGGCTTCTGCACGCGGAGTTTTAATAATGGCTGGGGCCGGTGGCAAATGAGGGAATGAGGGAAGTGAGCCTCAGCGTCATCCGCCTCGGTGCTGAGCACATCCACTTCCTCAGATGTGGATAGCTCCAGCCCGGCCCCTTTCCTCGTGCAGAAGAAGTCTCATCACGGGCTTCTGCACGGGAGAACGGGCCTTGGAACTGTCTGGTGATTGAGACAATGCCTCAGCAGCCTCATCAACTAGTTCCAGCTGCCACTCCCACGATCTAAGCCGCCGTGCCGCCTTGGCGGACGCGGGACCTGCCCGCTGGGGACGCTTCACCATGCCCACAGCCAGCTCTCTAAAGACCTGACCGAAGCGTGCTGCACTCCCAAACAGATCACACACAATGCGTGCGTAACCCTACCCGTGACATTTACCGAGGGCATGGGTACACACACTGTCTGAGCTGTTCACTCGTCATTTCTTGTCTAAGGATCACGGTCTCTTGGCTCTAACACACACTTTGAGCAATTGTCTGAAGAGCGAAAAACTGGCGCGTGGTGATCCGGCGCCTCTTTATACTTCCGCACGCCGGCACGCATCACGGCATTACGTTGCACCAATCAGGATTGGTCTAGTTTCATTCATACTCCAGAGCCGCCACGCCGGCGTTCCCATAGTGTCGGTTTCCCCTACGCAGTGCGAGTTCCTCGAAGGGAACCGCGGGCTGTCCACAAATCCTTGAAGCAAAGAAGTCCATGTGAACTTTGACCCCCCCCAATGTGAAAACAAACCATGGCTGTGTGTCTTCATGTATTGGTACTGAAAAAAATGCATTAGCCAAATCAATTGTTGAAAACCACTTATGTGTTGGTTTTATCTTTGTCCAAATGGTATGTGGATTGGCTACAACCGATGGAATTGGTTTCGTGAGTGCATTTATTGCCTTAGATCATGAATGAACCTCCATCTGACCATTGTCTCTTTTTTCTTGATTGGATAAATTGGTTTGTTTGCACCTTCTTTGTTTGGAATAATCACACCATCTTTTAAATAATCGTTGAGACAGCTCAATGCCCCTTCCTGTGCCTCTTGTGAGATTGGGTACTGTCTAAGTTGAGGTTTAGTGTTTGTGTTTGTAGTTATGTGGTAGGGAGGTACATTTAGCCTGCCCTGCCCTTGACTCTGATATCATCATACATTCCTCCACAGACTCTCTCATCCATACCGTCTTAAACACTGACCACATTTGCCACAAACTTATTTCATACACCTCCAGAGTCGGATTAAACTGTACTTTATCCCCAACAGTAACCCACCCTGACTTGGCGTTATTGAGGAGTATCATAGTCAGAAAGGTTTGTAGGTCTTTCCACTCATCTGTATCATCTCTGGCAATAAAAACATGTGGTGTGTGTCCAGTAAACAGATGCATTTGTTCAGAGTGTAACTCTACTGAGCATACGGCTCTAGTCTTACTATAGTATAAACTTTTTACCATTAAGGTGTTGTGTGCGTCTTTAATCTGTTTGTAAAATTCTTCTTCATAGTTGTCATCAGGTCCCTGTGACACATGCAACGTGCAATGTAATTCTTCTGCTGTGATGAAGTGTCTTGACTGAGTAGTGTATTGTCGGGCTATGTCAAGAACTATCTGTCCTGCCTCTGTGTGTTGCAAATCTAGCTGCATCATATAAATGACAAGAGGTATGTCATGACCGTGTAACACAAACATTTGTTCTGGGTTTCTCATTTTAACCTCAGTCGGTGTACTTTCTACTGTCATACACATTTTCTTCATCAGGTCTCTTCCACACAGATTAATTGGACAAGATCTAGATAAAATAAATTCATGTTCCACAATCCGATCTAGGCCCTCTACTATAAGTGGACTTGTTACTGCTTCCAATTGCATTTGATTAGTGTTTCCTATTGTAAGCACAGTTTTGTTTGACAATGGAATATGATTTTTCCGTTTACACTTAGTAGATAATACTGATTTAGATGCACCGCTATCTATTAAAAGATTTTCAATTTCACCATTAATCTGTAGTATAACATTCGGTCAACATCTGTCCTGTAAGTCAGTCAAATTAGTCTGGTTAGTCTGGTCGGATGCACTCCCCGCAAAATCCTATGCTTGAAATGGTGGTGCACTGGGTTCTGACCTTTTTAACTTTATTCAATTTCTTGCCCAGTAGCCTTTTTCCTTGCAAAATCTGCACTGATCTTTTCCAATACTCCATCTTCTTTTCTTAAACCTCGTCTCTGTCTGTGCCTGCGGTTGCTGTAGGTCTCGTCTTGGATCCTGTACATAAAACACCTGCTGTGTCTCTTTTTTAGCCTTCTTTTCCTTTTCTGTCCTGGCTAAATACTCCTCCCAATGCTGAGCCTGAGTTATTAACTCATCCCACCCCATAGTTTTCCAGCCAACCTTTGTCGTTTGATTAAAATCTCTGAGTTTAATCTGTTTAATCCAAGCGCTACAACGGCTGCCTCAAATGGTCCTATAGGGCTAGACCCAAACTTACCCTTGTTCTGTTCTGTCTGTTGCTCATATGCTTTAAGGAATTTAGCCAAAAACAAAGGCGCACTCTCGTCAGGATCCTGAGTCATTTGCAGTACACTTTGAAGACCTGAATAGTTACCCCAAACCTCTTTAGCAAAAAGAACTATAACATTTACCATGTCTTGGTAGTCGTCATCTCTGTCCCACTGTACTTCTTTAGAAACCACTTTCTCTATCTTTCTACTCTCATCAAACAACTTGTCCCATTTATAAGCTTCATCTTTAATAATCATGCACAACAATTTTCTGCATTCTTCACCAGTCGGTCTCCACTGTTTACACAATGAGATCTAATTTTTTTCAAAAGCATGCGTACCATTCCTGTGGTCTGGAACACATCCAGCTGCCTGTTTCATCTCTGCCCTGTCCCATGGTCTGAAAACCTGTTGTATACCATCTCCTCCTGCAACTTGAACTGCCAACAGGTGACAGTCCTGTCGAGTCAGTGTTTTCAGTGGGTAATGGAGGATAAAGTGCTGCTGCTATTGGTGGCTTATTAGGTGGTGACACGAGTACATTTGTTTTAGGTTTTTGGATACACAAATTATGTGGCGCATTACTATCAGCCAGGTCTGGTCCTACTACTTTCTGAACCTGCAGTGATTCTGTTGATAATTCTTTTCCTTTTAGGCTTTTATTTAATCTAAGGTTTGCTTCTTGCTCCCAGGGCTTTAAACAGAGAAAAATCTTGTATTGTTAATTTTACTTTTGTTTTTTTATTTTTAGACCATGTACCATTGTAACAGTTTTCCATATTTTGTCTTAATTGTTGTAATTGTTGAACACTTAAACTGCCCCCTTCTGGAAATCCCAACTTTTTCCCATATATTAACCCTTTTAGTAGAGCCTGGATACTTTTTTCCATAATGCAGACTTTGGTTCAGCTTTATGTTTGGATTTACACAAACCCATTTTAGTTTTTGAAAGTTGGCACTTACCCGGACACAATGAGAAGTGTAGTTCGATCTCAGGGACTCCAGGAGCTTCACCTCGGGCCTCCAGTCTGGCAAGGAAGTCTCTGTCCCACCTCTTCTCCACGGCTGCTGTCTGTCTGTGCTGCCGGAAGGCTTGATGAGTTGCGCTAGGTGGGGCTTTGAGTTCGTTGTCCAGCCCGTGGTCCGATGATGCCGCTCTGGATCCCACTTCTGACACTATTGAAATAACATTTTTTACTCTAGCTAGTCGATAAATGTTTTTCCGGATTTATTTGGCCCAAGTCAGCACCCGCTTGACCAATACAGATTTTTTTACCTATAGCTCAGATAGGCCCGATGTCAGCATCCCGATGACTAATGATATCATTTTCAGAATATCGTCTGTAACTTGCTCCGCGAAGTCAGTTTCTAGAATTCTGACAGTTACAGCGATATATTGCATGCTTCAAAACACTGATCAGTGGGAGAAAGAGACAAAGGCAAGACGCTGGTTTCGTGGTTCTGTTCTCTCCTTCTCAAAGCTTTATTGTAAACCCAACACAGTTTATATACAATGGCAGTGTGACTTTACATGGTAATGGTGCATCTACCAATCTCAGAATACATTCAGAATGGCGGCACTAGCTCAGTGGGTAGAGCAGTCGTTCTTCAACCGGAAGGTAGGTGGTTCGATTCTCACTCTCCCACAGTTCAGACTGTTGTTGTGTCCTTGGGCAAGACACTTAACCCAACTTTCCTCCAGTGGCTGTAACACTGGTAATTACTGTAGAACAATGTAAGTCGCTTTGGATAAAAGCGTCTGCTAAATGAATAAATGTAAATGTAAAAAATAACTAAAAAAGGCAAAAGGCAGATGTGTGTCTTGTGCAGCAAAAGCAGCGTGTCCATAAATGAGAGGCACATATGTTTAGTGTAGCGTGTCCATATATGGGACGTATGTACAGCGTGTCTATAAATGTGTAGTCTAAATGTAGCCCTTATGACTGCACAGACAGTGAGGTCATAAGCACTCCAACTCATTTACTTCAGATTTAACCTTTACAAACTATATTAAAATAATATCATTCCAAAATATGATTAAAATAACATTTTACTTATAGCAGTAAGTGGCTTTAATGAAGTCTATCTAACCTGAAGGGTTAGTGAGTAAAAAGTCTGAGTAAAAGTGTGGTTGAGAGTGTGATTGTGATGCGACTGTGGATTGAATGCAGTTGATTTTATTGGAAGAAGTTGATTGAGTCTGAATAATGAGATCAAACATTAGTCAGCCTGAATGTGAAAAAGAATTAACTTGTGATAAGTTTTTGCAACAGAGTTACTCTGAGCTGATCCATCTGAGGAAAAATAGCAAGAAATACGTATTTATGTAAATTACACGTACCTGCATGCGAGGAGTTAATTAGAAAAATATTAACAGAAAATCTAACATTGTGACACAATTGTAAGGTTGATTTAACCTTAATTCGATCCATCGGAATAAGTAGAACTAGAGTGTAGTGTTGGGAGTTTTGCTGTGGGTTATTCCAGCAAACATTTAAGTGTCTTAACAAGAAATACGTTTATTTTCATTTTATTTTTATATTGTTATGGATGTATGTTGGGAATATTGGTTATATAAACATGGGAAAATTATTAATGGTTGTTTTAAAATTGATATGTTGAAGTTGGTTATTGTGCGACGTCAGAATGAAGGGACGGGTCGCGCCTGCGCTCCCTCAGTATAGTTTGTGACTGAGGAGAGGCAGCTGAGAGAAGAAAAGTAAAGCTGAGAGTGTATGTTGACTGTCCTCTTCTAATAAATTACAGAATCCTCCAAAGAGCTTGATGTCAGTGGATCGTTTGTTGTGCCGTATAAAATACGCTACAAATTGGTGCCGTGACCCGGATTTCAAGAGATCAGCCATCGCAGATCGCCGGGAGAAACCTTCACTGACGTCATCTTCAAAGAGGACTTTGGGTAGCAGATAAGCAGTAGAACTTAAACATGGACCGTCACAGTCATACACACGCTAGATTACATAAAGAGTTGCGAGATGCAAATGTTGATCATGTGAATGTTACCCCAATGAATGCTGTACCAAGTTTCCCAAGGGTTTCAACTGGGTTTGGGCGGGGGGCTCTATTGAATAGCATGTTAGAACATGACACAATTGCAACCCCAGTAGATTTCCCACCTGTCGAAAACCCAAGTCAGTCAGGTATAAGATGTGACTCACCGGCCCGTCATAGTAGTAGCCCTGTAGGAGGTGACCAATCGAACCAATGGCAGACTATGGCAGACCTAATGAAGCAGTTGGGCAGTGAAATAGGTAACCAGATTGCCGCCAGCTTGGCATCGGCAGGGCAAAATGCTCAGAAAGAAAATGCCCTACAGTCCTCAGCTCAGCCATCTGACTGGTCAAATCTCAGCCTAGTTATCAAACATCAGGATATCAAAGAACCTCCGACATTCAGAGGTGACAAAACAGACAGATGCACCATTGGTGAGTGGGAGGAGTTGATGCAGACGTATCTGAACAGGAAGGGATTCAGTGTGCCAGAACAAGGCCAGGAGATCCTGGATAGGCTGATGGGCCGTGCTAAAGATGTTGTAAGGACATGCATTCGTAATAACCCCCTGATTAATGTGAGTAGAGACCCACATGTTATTTTCTCAATCCTGAGACAACATTTTGGAGATGCAATTTCCTCCACCACCCCTTTGAGAGATTTCTATGAGACCTTGACCAGACGATCAGAAAGTGGTCTAGATTACTGGATCAGACTTAATAAAGCTGTTGACCTTGCTGATGAGTGCCTACAGAGACAAGGGAAAAGATTTGAAGACCCTAGTCATGAAGTTACAATGATGTTCGTTAGGCATTGTCCGAACCTACCTTGTATGCAGCTTTGCGGAGTAGACCACTGGAGAGTTGGACCGCTAGGGAGGTTCAAGCGTTGATAGACAGCCATCATAGAGATAAACAGTCAGCTAGTGTTGAGAGGACATTACAAGAAGAAGAAAAGCCCTCTGGTGCCTGGTGTATGACACAGCAGGAAGCTTCTGGCAGTAGTCAGCCCGGTGGTATTGATCCAGCTCTTCTTGGTAGAGCAGTGTCTCTCCTAGAACAGATTCTTATCTCACAGAAGGGGCAAGAGCCAAAAGTAGAGCAAGTTAAGGCCTCATCTAGGAGTCAAGTGCATATTCAGGCTTCTGTAGAGTTTGTAAGGCCCTTGATCACACAACAAAGGCACATTGCTTTAAAGAAGGACTGTGTTTCACATGCTACGAGACTGGACACAGAGGTTTTGAATGCCCCAAAAGAAAACCAATGAAACGAGCCAACTAGAGGATCTTCTGATCCTGAGCGGACTTTAAACTAGAAAGCCCACACTGCGAGGGGAACAGTGTGGGTACCAGCCAACTAAAACCCTCAGAGAATTTGGTTAACGGTCCACCTAAAAACAGTTACAGCCTGACCCAAAATGTAAGCAATGAGTGTGAAGCAAGTAGTCCACACTCCCTCAAGAATCAGTCTACACAAAAGTGAATGATGAAGATGATCTTTTCCATACTACAGCATTAGTTGAAGGAAAAGTAGAACTTTTGGCCCTCGTAGACAGTGGATCTGTAACGTGTACCCTGAGTGAATCAGCTGAGCAAATGCTTCAGGACCACGGTCTTATTTGTGATAATATGAGTAAGCCCACAAAGAAAGTGTTGACCGGTTGTGGAGGCATTCAGACAAAGCCAAAGTGTACATATGAAATGAATATAGATTTGCTTGGATGCAAGATGACCGTAAACTTTTTAGTTGTTCCAGGTCAAGAAGATGACATGATAGTAGGTTCTAATGTTTTAAGACATGTGACTCAGCAGGCCAAGAACACAGAGTGGTACTGGGACAAAATCTCACAGCCTGTTAAGGAAAACAGTAATGATCACCTTCTCAGCTTACTCTCCAATGTTGACCGTTGGCACGGTGACAGGATGCCAAAAAGAGTTGGCACTGTACTATTAAGACAGTGTGTGACACTGGAGCCCCAACACGAACATCTCGTTTGGGGGAGATTAAAAGAAGAAGTCCCTTTGTCTGTTGGGAGTACTGTGATGGTGGAATCCTCCACTTCCAAGTCTTCACCAAGGAACATTATGATCGCTCGTAGTGTGTGTTCATTATGGGCTGATAAGTGGATTCCTGTAAAGGTCATCAATATGTTGGACCGACCTGTAGTGTTACGTCGGAACGCAAAGATTGCTGAGGTGCACCCGTGTCTTGCTCTTGAAGAGTTAGAGCTTACGGACCATGTGAATTGTGACTCGAGAGAGGTCCTTCAAAATGTTGTTCATGTTCGTAAATTTGGCGAAGAAAACAAAATGTTACAAAAAGATTACACAGCTGAGTTGCGAGGGCTGGGACTGACACAGATCGATATTGACTCTTGTGAAGTGAATGACTCTTGGAAGGGGCAATTGGCGGACCTCATTATGCAGTATGAGAGCATCTTCTCCCGTGATAAGTTAGACTGTGGAGAAGTCAAGAATATTGTCCACAGGATACACCTGAAAGACGAAAAACCATTCCGACTGCCTTATAGAAGGATTCCACCGGCACATTATCACAAATTGAGAGAGACCCTGGACGAAATGGAGGTGCGAGGTATCATTCGTAAGTCCAACAGTGAGTGGGCCTCGCCTCTAGTCTTGGTTTGGAAACCCTCGGGAGAATTGCGGATATGCACTGACTTCAGGTGGCTTAACCAAAGGACAGAAAAGGACGCATATCCCTTGCCTCACCAAGCGGATGCCCTCGCATCCTTGGGAAATAATTGTTACTTCAGCACCATGGACTTAACATCTGGGTTTTATAATATCCCAATTCATGACGAAGACCGGAAATATACCGCATGCACAACGCCTGTGGGTCTCTATGAGTACAATCGAATGGCTCAGGGACTATGCAACAGCCCTGCGACGTTCTCTCGGATGATGACTGCAATATTCGGAGATCAGAACTATTTGTCCCTCCTTTGCTATTTAGATGACTTGCTGGTATTCGGAAAGACTGAGAAAGAGGCACTGGACCGCCTTGAGATGGTGTTTTCACGACTCAGAGAGCATAACCTCAAATTGTCCCAGAAGAAGTGTTACTTCATGAGAAAGACTGTGAAGTTCCTAGGTCACATAGTATCAGAGAGTGGTATTGCAACTGACCCAACAAAAGTATCAGCAATTAGTGAGTTTAGGGTGGTGGACTTGATGGAGGAAGACGGAAAGACCCCATCGCCAGTGAAGATCAGATCTTTTCTTGGAATGGCGAATTACTATTCCCATTTCATAGAGGCCTTCTCAGCGTTGGCCAAACCACTGTTTAGATTAACTGCTGGACAGAAGATCGTGAAGAAAGGTGTCTCCCGTGTCCCTAAAGCCAAACGCTTGAGCTCTGAAGACTGGACCTCTGAATGTGACCTCGCTGTGGAAAAGATCAAACAGTCGCTCACCGACACCGTGACTCTAGCACATCCAGATTTTAACAGACCATTCCTTTTGTACACTGATGCATCTATGGATGGGTTAGGTGCGGTTCTGAGTCAGATACCGGAAGGAGAGAAAAGGCCAAGACCAGTAGCCTTTGCAAGTAAGACTCTGTCAAAAGCCCAGTCTCGTTATCCAGCTCATAGATTAGAGTTTTATGCTCTAAAGTGGGCAGTTTGCGAAAAGTTCACTCACTGGTTAAAAGGAGCCACGTTCACAGTGCTAACGGATAACAACCCTTTGACGTATATCATGTCTAAGCCCAAGTTGGATGCTTGTGAGCAAAGGTGGGTGTCCAAGCTGGCCCCGTTTGACTTTGACTTGAAATACATACCTGGAACCCAGAATATTCCTGCTGATCTGTTGAGTCGACGTCCCTTTGCCAAGACTCTGGAAGTCTATGAAGCTTTGGAGGATAAGGCTCACGTAACCAGAGAATCATTGCAAGAAGCTCTCCGATTGTCAGTGAATGTACTACATCAAAATTATGAGGGTAGTGTTCAGAGTGTCCAAGTTGGGAGTTTGAGCCGGATAAGAGGTGAGGGTGTGAAAGCTATCCTTGAGTCCTGTCTGGATTGGGACAGTACGCGGCCAGTACGCGGTGCACAGCTGACACGCTGTGCCAACAGTCTGATGAAGGGAGGAGTGGATACACTTCCTGTCTTTTCAATGAAGGAAATACGGGAAAAACAGGGAGCTGACCCCGTCATTGCTCGTGCAATATCCTTTGTTGTCAGAGGAAGGAGACCATCCCAAGAGAAAAGGAGAATGAGTCCGTTCCTGTATTGAGACTTCTAAAGCATTGGGAAAAGTTGGAAGTCAAGGACAGTGTTCTCTACCGCAAGTCTAAGGATAGAATGGGAAAAATCAGATACCAGCTTGTACTTCCTGATTCTCTGAAAGCCTCTGCATTTAGAGGGACCCATGATGATAATGGTCATCAAGGACAAAGCAGAACTCTCCACCTGATGCGTCAGAGATTCTTCTGGTCTGGTATGGATACGGATGTAAAGAGATACGCTCTCACTGTAAGCGTTGTGTAGTCGGAAAGACTCAGGAACCTGAAGCTCGAGCACCTCTTGAATCGATCAGAACAAGTGCTCCGCTGGAACTTGTTTGTATAGATTTCTGGTCTGCAGAAGGGAGACATGGAGAAAATGTTGATGTCCTTGTGATAACTGACTAACAAAATTAGCCCATGCCTTTCCTTGCCCCAATCAGACAGCTAAAGTTGTAGCTCAGAAGCTGTGGGATCAGTTTTTCTGTGTATATGGCTTTCCGCAAAGGATACACTCGGACAAAGGAGCCAACTTTGAAAGTAAGTTGATTGCTGAGTTGCTGTTAGTGTCTGGTGTCCATAAGTCTCATACAACCCCTTACCACCCGATGGGGAATGGGCAAACGGAGAGATTTAATCGCACACTCGGAAATATGATTCGCTCCTTACCCCCTCGATCGAAAGAGAGGTGGCCTCAGATGATACAGACACTCACCTTTTCTTACAACTGTACCACTCATGAAACAACAGGATTTGCACCGTTCTATTTGATGTTTGGCAGAGTGCCTAGTTTACCTGTAGATATCATGTTTGGAAGTGCCCTGAGGAATGATGATGTCCAGGGTTATGATGAATATGTGGAGTCTCTTCAGAAGGATCTTAGGGAGGCAATGAAGATTGCTCAGGGAAATACCACAGGTGCTCAGAAAAGGCAAGCGAAGGAGTACAACAAGAAATCCAAAGGTGTTGAATTGGAAATTGGAGAACATGTCTTGCTAGTGAATAAGAAGGAGAAAGGAAGAAGGAAGTTGGCAGATGTGTGGGATTCGGTAGTTCATGTTGTGACGTGGAAAGACTCTACGCTACATATCTACAGGGTTGAGGACCCAACCACAAAGAAGAGCAGGGTGGTTCACCGTAATTTCCTGCTCCCTGTAAACTTTCTCCCCTTGGAGAAGTCAGAAGTCGAGTCTACGAGACACTCTACGACCTCTGAGACAGAAGAAAGTGGGCGGAGAGACCGAAACCAAAGCTCACTGTCTAGTTCTGAAAGAACAAGGAGTAGTAGGATAGCTGCTTGGATCTTACAAGGTCAGAGTCATAGACAGTCTCAGCCCAATGGAGTACATTCTGTTCAAGAAAATAGCCCTGGGGAAGTCACAGAAATTCAAGCTCTGGCTCCGACAGATCACACTACAGAGGGAGCAATCCCAGTGAACTGTCAAGTTCTTGTGATACAGATAACACCAATGAAAGTGAGTCTTGTACGGATGATATGAGTAGTGTGTCTGGTTCCAGTTCAGACGATGAAGAGATACCTGGAGATTCTGTGAGTAGTTGCCGCGTTCAGACAGAGACAGATGTCATGAGGAGAGAATCGGACTTGGATTGTGAGTCAGATCAGGATCAGAGATTTCAAATTCAGAGTAATAAATCCAGAGCCACTCAGAGAAAAGTCACCAGATCTGTCAAGAAACCTAGTGAGGGAACAGTGAAAACTAGGTCAGGAAGGGTGGTGAAACCCGTGAAAAGACTCCTAGAGTGTATGAGTATGATTGTATCTGAGCCAAATTACAGAACCCCATTAGCAGAATTGTTTAGTGTCCTTTCTAGTTTTGTGGGGATGTAAAGTAATTTAGTAGGTACATATGTTTCTTTAAAGAAGAAAAAGAAAAATTATCAGAATTGAGCGAAGGCAACTTTAAAAGGTATTGAGAAGTACTGAATTGAGGGATGTATGGTTATATGTATAAGGGCATATTTCTCCCAAGCGAAAGTTTTGCTATTCTTTTGAATGACTAAAGTCTGGGTATCCTTCTTTTTAGGGAAAATGTCTCACCTATGGTTTTAAAGTTTGCTGAAATTTAGGAGGGGAGAGTGTAGTGTTGGGAGTTTTGCTGTGGGTTATTCCAGCAAACATTTAAGTGTCTTAACAAGAAATACGTTTATTTTTATTTTATTTTTATATTGTTATGGATGTATGTTGGGAATATTGGTTATATAAACATGGGAAAATTATTAATGGTTGTTTTAAAATTGATATGTTGAAGTTGGTTATTGTGCGACGTCAGAATGAAGGGACGGGTCGCGCCTGCGCTCCCTCAGTATAGTTTGTGACTGAGGAGAGGCAGCTGAGAGAAGAAAAGTAAAGCTGAGAGTGTATGTTGACTGTCCTCTTCTAATAAATTACAGAATCCTCCAAAGAGCTTGATGTCAGTGGATCGTTTGTTGTGCCGTATAAAATACGCTACAAGAAGAACAGCCCACGAGAGTGAGGGGCTTATACTTTTGAGAATAATATAATGTATAATGTTGACTTAAAGTTAAAAGCTAAAAGTTGTGTATTAAAATTAATGTTGTAATGTTTAAGAATGTGAACATTAACAAAGGGTTAATGGTTTTGTAGAAAAAGTTGAGGGCTGAGTTGAAAGCGGTGATTTAAACAAATACGAGAAAGAAAAATAGCTTAAAAAAATAGATAAAGTTTATAAATAGTCTGTTAAAGAACAGATATTGTATTGGGGTTGTGTGACACGACAGAGATGAGATTAAAGATTTGAAGTAAGTTGAAAACTGTGAATAAATTATGAAAAGTGCATAAAAGACCTGATAACACTGATAAAATATATATTTTTTCTTCAAATGTTTCCTCCTGTGAGCCTCTGGGTCTCCAACACCCTCGACAGCAGCAACCGTCCCACAACTGTCTAACCCCCCCCACACACTCCTCCAAACCAGCCGCTCCTCCAAGGCCTACAAGAATCTGCCCAATGCGCAGCGATTCAGACACAGAAGTGGTAAGATCAAAATGTAATGTAATATGCACTAAATTTAACGAAAAGAAAGAAATAGGCTTTTTCTCAATGACGTGACGCCTGAAATGAATACTGATTATGTTGTATTTCCACGAGGTAAATGCACAAACTCCTATGGTCACCGGAGCGGGCGAGGCCGTGAGAGGAGTGGAGGTGGTGGGCGGGAGATGCAGAGGGGACGACATGTCTGCAGCGGGACAAGGAACAGAGCAAAGAGTGGAGGCTTGAGACCCAGACCCAGGCCACAGCAGGAGCAACACTGACCGGAGATCAGGAGTTAAGTCATGTACACACACATAGTGCCACTTAAAAAACACGGAAGTGAAAAAGTTAAAAGATCCGAAACCTTGGATCCAAAATAAAAGTATTGATTAGTATTTTGCAAAACAGTTGTATGTATCTATGAGTACAAAAATTAATATCAGTGTGGTTCAAAAACACTGTATGAAAATGGTCACTGTGTAATCAGAAGAATTTAAAAATGTGTCTTAAAGTTGAATTGAGCAGAGCAAATTTATAAAGATAATACAAAATTATAGATATTTGGGCCATCAGCTCAAACATAAAATAATGTTTCCAGAAGAAACTGAAATGAACAAGTATGTATTTCTCTGGTTTGGTTCTGACAAAAGTGTTGGAGAAAGTGGATTTAGAACAACCAAGGTTGGATTCACAAGGAATGTTTCAACACAAGATAACAGTCAATGAGAGTCAAGGTAACAAGGGGCTTCACAGCACCTCCTTTTTGTTCTTGTCTGGGAGCAAGAAATGTTTTGGTTTGGGTTTTTTTATTTTAAAATGAAGTTAGCTCCACAGTCAGTGTGGGAGCCTTTACATTAAACAGACGTTTTAATGTTGAAAAATGCTGAAGTAGAAATGTGTCGGTGACAGAAACAGAGTGCACTGATGTGTTAAATAAAGTTTATGAGACGTAATTAAGAAACTGTTTGACTTTCTGACAGGTCTGTGGAAACAAATATAGTCTACATTTTGTTTTGCTTTAATTTTTTTGGTACGACCATGTTGGTTTTTTTTAGAATTAGAAAACTAAACAACAACTGAGGTTTACGGAGCCCCTCTAATCTCACTATGTAAAAAAAAAAAATATATGTAACTAAGTCGTGGCCACGAGATAAGTAAATATGAATAAATATAAAAGGAGAATGCACAATGGAGCAGCTTTTCTCCCGAAAGCATGCACGCTAACTCTGCCACTCATAAAGCTCATACAGACAGCCAGATGGAGGTACCGTGACCTAAGCCTAGAACGCCCTCTGCTGACGTTTTATCGTAGGCTACACAGACATGCTTTTCCAAAATGTCAAACACTTCAATAATTAATAAACCAGTCTGCACACTACTATAGACTATCTTAAAATCATAATCAGAAATACTTTATTGATCTTTATTGATATCGATAACCTTTATTTAAATGGACCCTGTACTGTAGTGCAATGTAATACTTCACATTCTGTGCAATATTATCTGTTTTAATATTCAGTGTAATATAGTTTGCTGCAGTTCTGCTTCTATTTATTTACTAGTACTGTTCATCACAATCAATTCAATTCTGTTAATACAGTAATGTAAATCTTGTAGGCTGCATATCCATGGTCCTTTATAACTCTTCTTCATATTTTATAGCATATATTTATACTTTTTACATGTATATAGGCTTGTTTATTTAGCAACTTATATTATTATTGATATTTCTTTAAATGTCTTGATGTGCACATCAACTGTGACACAACAATTGTCCCCTGGGTTATCGATATCAATAAAGATCAATAAAGTATTTCTGATTATGATTTTAAGATAGTCTACAGTAGTGTGCAGACTGGTTTATTAATTATTGAAGTGTTTGTCATTTTGGAAAAGCATGTCTGTGTAGCCTACGATAAAACGTCAGCAGAGGGCGTTGTAGGCTTAGGTCACGGTACCTCTATTTGGCTGTATGTATGAGCCTTATGGGTGGCAGAGTTAGCGTGCATGCTTTCGGGAGAAAAGCTGCTCCATTGTGCATTCTCCTTTTATATTCATTCATATTTACTTATCTCGTGGCCACAACTTAGCGTATCTCGTGGCCACAACTTAGTTACATATATATTTTTTTTTACATAGTGAGACCAGAGGGGCTCCGTAGAGGTTTGAATATTGTTTGAGAAAATTATTGTATATAAGTAATTAGAAATACTGAAATGAAGACAAAATAAACCAATGGGTTTTTGAAATGGTCATTTCTAATAAAGGTATAAAACCTAAAACTAAATAATAGATGCTAAAAAGAGTCATCTTTACAATGAAGTTTTAAACTGCAAGGTAAATTTGTAATCTGGGAATTGAAAACGTATCTATGTTAAAACAATCTTGCAGAATTGGAGGTGGTTTATTTAAAAAGTTTAAGTTAAAGTGTTAAACTGTAAAGATGGTTAAAGTTTAAGAGCATAAGACAAAGTGCTCTCTGGGTTTTAATCACTGCTTAAAGTGATTTTTTAAAGTTTAGATTTTTTAACTGATTTGAATGGTGTAATGTTTTAGATTAATGATGATTGTGGAAACTAGAGACTAACACAACCTTTTGAACAGGTTTGAGTAATTTTGGTTGAACTTTAGAAGTGTGATGGAAAACACTAAGTGAAATCTTTGGAAACTAAAGATTAAAATTTTAAGAAGTATAATCTTTGCATGTTTTAAATTAACATTACTAACTATTACTGAGTTCAATATTGGTGAATGTGAATAAATAAAGAGACGTGGAGTTGATTTTACACTTAATGGGTTGAGTTTCTGTTTAACACTGAGTGAAGGGTTTTCTTTTAAAGAGTCTGATGCAAAATGGTTGGAAACGTGAAATTAGGAATGAATAAACATTTAAGATATGCTGCGGTTAAAATTATTATGGAAAAAATGCAAAAACAAACTGGTTTGTTTTATTTATTGAGCACCTGGTGTTGAGACTGAGTTTTACTGAGACAGTGTGGAATAATTCTGGACTGAACAAACCCCTGAAGAATTGTTATTATAAAGAGTAAATGCAGAGAAATCAACACAGAACTTAGTTAATTTTATGAAAAGTCTTTCTTTTAAACGACAGTCACATGGTGATGGAGTTTTGGAGGAGAGAGAGAGATGAGGAGCAGCTGAAGGAGGCTGTCCTGTTACAAGGTTAACTCCCCAAGGGAGGGGTCTGACCCAAGAGTTTTGTTTTTGAGGATTTTATTTCTAAAGGAATTAATTGAAGTGATTGAACAATATTCTGAGGATTTTCTAATTAGATTGAGAATTTAGAGTCTTTGGCTAAAAGTTCTGTGACGATAGATCATGAGAAACTGGTTCTGATCTATTTTAAAGTTGTTTATGTTTGCATCAACTGAATAAAATATTACTATGATTGTGGATGATACTACTTACAGTAACAGGTGAAGACCTACAACTAATGGTAACTAAAATTAAAACTATACTGAACAAAATTAAGTTTTAAATAAAACAGAAACAACAGTGATGCTATTTGGAAAACATAAAGAAGACGAATAATTAGAAACGATAATTGATAGTGTAGTGATATCCCGCAGTACCCCCAGGAACCAACACCTCTCAGATATTAAGAATTTACACCTCTGAACTTTTACAGACCTCTCCCCTTTTGTTTATTCAGACCAAGGAGAAGACAAGAAGACTTAATTAACTACCCTGTGTTAATTCTTTCCAGATGCTCGATGTTGCTTTAAGAAAGTTCATGGAAAAGTGAAATGTGATTAACAACTTTGGTTTCGAAACACTTCAAAGAACATGTAGCCGCTATCTCTTGGCAAACCAGACTTTGTGGTGCCAAAGCTGACGCCTTAATCCTGTGATATACAGACTATCTTGATAATTGCCCACGGACTGTGTCTCTTTGTTTCAGGATTCTATAAGTGATTGAACATTGCCTTCCTTTGGTCGAACAGAGTAATGACTCTGCTTCGAAACTAAAGACAATTCTCCGTTCTGGTCCATTTGAGTGTATATTAAAGACTGTCATTAACTATGCAAACCTCACCATTTTTCCTTAATGGGCCCCAACAGGACAACGAAAGCTAAAGATGTTACTCTGTTTTAAGTTGCACAGTCGTATTGTACAATAAAAACAAATTATTAATTTGTTTTCAGCTAAATTACAGAGAATATACATGTGTTTGGACTTCAAATGTTCGTAACGATATTTCCCATGCAGATATGATATAATGCAGAAGCAATACGTTTTTAAAATGTGTTTAAGTTTGGTTATTTGATGAAGCAAAGAAAGTTTATTTCCAACCTGAAACTTATAGGAAACGCCCCTTTCTACCATGTTTGTGTAAACACGCCCTTTTTGCGTCTCTTACAAAAGATTCGGCAAAGCGGAAATCGCTCTCTTTTTACGTCTCTTTCAACGGCTCTTCAACCTCTCGTAACTCTTAAGCTCTCTCTTCAAGCTCTCTTGAAACCTCTTCACGCTCTTTCTTAAGCTTAACTTTAGCTGTATTTTTCTTCGCAACTCTAAAGTCTTCTAGCCGCAGCACACACCGTGCAGACGTAAATTTTTATCCTTTTTAAAAGACTCAACGCATTCGATCTTTTGTTTTGAAAACCTTCCAAGTGGAAGTGGAAATTTTGTAGTTCTTTAAGTTAAAACGAGTCCGCTAAACAGTTTAGCCCTCGTTAATCCAGGAAAGACAACTTTTCCAGTCTTCGGCGAACCTTTTGTTAAAGACTTTAATCTCGACTGCTGGCAAAGGCCTTTTCACTCAAAGACAATAACAGAACGCCTTTCTTTCCCGACGACGGAGCCACAAGGATCAGTGGACGATCGTAACCATCTTGTTGCTTGAAACCATCAGTTTAACCCGCGGGAAGTTCTAAAGTGGACCTTTGGATCTTTCCCTTCTCGGACAACTGGTACCGATCCACCAAACGACAGAGTGAGTGAACGATCGACACTGATGTTTGGCGTTATAAAAACTGTAAATTGTCTTC
>JALDNG010004168.1:0-20180 GCA_024349245.1 Neodontobutis hainanensis | reverse complement strand
GTTTTATCGTTCTTTGATTTATCCATTCATGTGTCAATAATTATCCCTTTGTGTCATTTCCCTGTCATTATTCACTGTTAACCTTGTGTAATCTTTAATAAAACCCATAAAGACATTAATGTTTTCTGTTTATATCAAGAAATGTTCAAAACGAGAATAATTTGCTTCCTTTAGATTAATGAGACTAGACTAAACAGTTTCTCTGGATCTGTTCAAAACTAGAGTGGTGCCCCGAAAGAAATTAATATTTTGATAAGCAAAATATTAATTATTAATTTTCATAATCAATATTCATATTAATTATTAATTTATAAGACCATATTCCCTACATTAGTTTCCACTAAATACAGTGAGTTTGCATTGTTTTTTAACAACAAGGTTCAATATGGTGTAAGATCTTTAAGCTTTCGTATTCGTATTTTTAAACATTTGTGCGTAAATTAACTTGACTATAAACATTTACGAGTACAACTCTGTTTTCTACGACTACGAATTCGTCACTACGAACACAAATTCATGTTTACGGGTACGAGTGAAAAAATAGAAAACAGAAATGACGTCACTGCCGTCCCAGGGCAGGTAATCAAACCTCGAGTCCATCTAACGCGCATGCGTCAAAGGTGAAAAGATGGCTAACAACAGACCTGAGGCTGCAAGTCTAGGCTCAGCATCACAGGTAAAATAAATAACGTGTTTATGCAACATTTTTATACGATTTTACTATTTTGATAGCACTTTATATGATATACATTCCTGCAACTCATAGACGTTATTGCTTTTGCTAGTGCTAGACGACAGAAGCATTGATGAAGTGCTCTGTGTGAAAGTAGCTTTATAGTTAGCGATGTTAGAACTTGACCTGTTTCACCGATTGACTCTGCATGAACTGCAATAAACTTAACTGCTATCATGTTTAGCAATGTCAATCAGAGCAGTAATGACAACTGAGCAAGACAAGTAATGTTAATTGCTTTGGATTGCAAAATAAAGATAACGTTAACTTAGCTACGCCTATTTGTTTGCAAACGCTTCAGTTGTAATGTCTTGAATGTTTAACCTAACGTTACATAGTGTTGAATTGGTACGGCTAAGTTAACGGTACCATGTATTGCGTCTAATATGTATTTTGGCATTTACAGGGACCACTGGCTACTCAGTTACTGCAGCGTCTGGAATCAAGGATCTCTGACACGTAAAGTCAACCATACTGTAATTTGGACTACTTCAAGTACGTTGTAAATCAGAAAGCCATTATTCTGACATCTGCATCCCAGCTGAAATTGTGGAGTGTCTTGTATTCCTTTAAAAAATGATCCACACAGCTCTTTCCTATTGTCAGCGCCTGCAGTCTACCTGAAAACATTCAGTAAAATAAAACACATTGTCATTAGCCATATGCCATGGGCAAACCCATTGTTCTGACAGTCACTTGATAATACAATATTTAAACATATCTCATGATAATGCAATAATGCTTAAACTTATATGTGTGTCACTTTCAAAGACCTTCAAAGAGCTTTAGCTAAGTTTGCAGTGAAGAGATGAATGTATGAAAAAAATAGTTTTTTTTCTTTTTAGACTTTGAGAGTAGGCTAAGAGGAAACAGGGTGAGCGAGAAGAGAAGACATTTGAGAATATGAGCCGAGCTCTGTCAGATGAACTACTGTGGTAACAGTTTTAAATCTACACAGTCAACCAATGAGCCGCCTGTAGATCTAGGTTGATCACTAAGTTGTTGCTTTAAGACTTATTTTAATGTAACATTGTAATAGTTTTATCTTAAAACCTGTGTTAAAATGTGTAAATCAAGTTCATTCTTTTTATTATACAGAATTGTATTTAAATATTTGGCTGAACTGATGAATGGTGCAGTTGTAGATGTTGCCCTGTTGTCTTCACAGACCCAGGACTTTAGGAGCTCGCTGTGGGGTCTTTGGAAACATTTCTGACAGATTCTCAAAACATGTGACATAACTCATTGTTTATTCCTTTTTAGTTTCAAGGTATACAGTATATAGAGTCCAAGGGGCTCAAAGTGAGGGGCTTAAGAGATTTCTAAAGTGTGCCTGTGCACCGTTGTGGAGAGCTTGGATTAGCACTAGTTCTTGGTGTATTCTCTCAGCTGAGCGTGAACTGAGCTGAGAAGATACACTCATCGATTAGTGCTAAGTCCACAACTCATCACAACAACCACAGTCAACCAAACCTCAGAAACCTCACACTTTAACAGCCTGTTCTTTTAGCTTCATCTGTCTCTGGCCCCGACACCTGGACTTCAACTTAAAGCAACACTCACTTTGAAGATTGTCCTTGTCCTTTTTTGTGATGTAGGTTCCTTTGTGAGCTCTACTGCCATAATTTCTTCCAGAATTTTCTAAATCCTCCTTTTATAATTTTTTGTTGGTTAAATGTGTCCGTCTGGGTGTTTCTGTCATTTCTCAGGTCACCCACACTGTCTTTAGAGTGACTGGTATTCTTCCAAATGGTTCCGACAGTGCAGCTATCTGCAGCTGGTTAATTCAGCTTGTGCAAATCTTTCTGCTGTGACGACATTGTCTCCGTCTGTTGAGTAGTTCTTTGGTCCTGAGCAGGGATATCACTCTCTAGCTGGCTCAGACTTCCCTTCTGGATGGTTATGACCTCATCCAGGCCCCACCGGCTGTTCCCCGCCTGCTCTAGGTCCAAAGACAATTTTTGAACGTAGCGCTGAGTATTCTGCTGTGACGACATTGTCTTCATCTGTTGAGTAGTTCTTTGGTCCTGGTTGGTTATGACCTCACCCAGGCCAGTATTCTGCTGTTGAATAAAGGTTCTCATTTGATCTTGGAGGTCTCTATTTAGCAGAGTTATCACCTCGTCACAAATGATTTTATTAAGGACTTTAAAAGTCTCCTCCATTTTACTGAAGCGTTGTTCCTGTTCAGTGCTTTTTTCAGCCTGGACTTTAATTTCCATATTCTGAGAATGGTTTATGTCATCCTTTTTGCGCAAAGTCTCTTTCATCTGAATTTTCTCAAGCCTTAATATCATCTCATTTTGCATTTTGTTGACATGAGTGACAACCCGTCAGAGTGTTCACTGTCCTGACCAGTTCAGCATGATCTCTGTGTGCTTCATTGTTAGGGCTTAAATCTCTTGGTAAAAAAACATTCCTTCTCCCTTGAGCCGGTATCGGAGTGCGTATGTAGTCCAGTGCACCGACCAGATCCAAAACCATACAGATCCCTCTCACTGTCGTAACTCTATCCATCTTTCTGTTCTACTACTTAAAAGCGCTTGATGAATAAATGTAAATGTAAGAATGTCACCTTATTTGATGTCTCTTCTTCACTGAAGGGCTTCTCCTGTAAACAGCAGTTGTTTCTGTGTCTCTCTGTCTGTTTCAAAGTCTAAACTTAGTTCTAATCCTGCTCAGACTAAGACTTTGAAGCCGCACCGATGACTAGGGAGGGGTACTGAAACCCGGTATTAAATTGGCCCCGAGGCTAAATTATGAAAGACTGTAGTCTCAGTAAGATCTGATGCTATCGGTTCTGCTTTCGGTACTGGAGGGGAAAAAATTTATGTACTATGTATTTTTGCTTAATGTTATCGTGCACATTTTATCTCACCAAACATTTCTAATTTGCGATATTATTAAGACGTTTGTCTGTGAGATCTGCAAGATCTCTCATGTGCGCCGCAGAGGCTGTCCATCAGTCACACACACAGCACGCTCAACAGTACGAAAACTCATGCTTAATACAAAAAGTGACGATGGCGGAGAGAGCAAAAGAGTTGATGCAGACAACGCTCGATGTCATAAGTGCAACAAAATGTTTGCAAGTAAGGGAGGAAACACAAGCAATCTTTCTAAGCACCCTTCAAAAGTGCATTATGTGCAGACAGAGAAAGTTTTCGACTGCCTAGCTTGCTTGTCTCTGGTTGTTGCCCCATTTTGGTCTGGTATGTCTGCTAAAATCATGTTGAATCAACGTTGTTCACGTCATTTAAAATAAATGTAAAATCTCCCTGGTTTGTTAACCTTATTTAGAAATTCTGTTGATTTATTTTTATTTTGGGAGAAATGAGAGAATGAAATCAACATATTTTCTACTTGTTTTTAAAATTCCAAATAAAGAAAAATATGTGTTGTAAGTATGTATGTAAATGTATTTATTTATTTGGCTAACTTAAATGCACAGCACTTCAAGTTAGTTTACTATATATATATATATATATATATATATATATATATATATATATATATAATTTTTATTAAATTTTTTTTAAAGCTGCAGCTACTATGAACCAGCCAACTCCTCCTAACACCTCTGGTCCAAGACAAGCCCAAAACACACAACACAAAGTACCGATAAGAATACCGTTAAAGTACCGGACCGTTAAGCAGTATCGGTAAGAGTAGTAATTCCGTTAAAACCATAACGATACCCATCCCTAGTGAACACTACTTAAAGTGAAAACATTATGACAAACACACACCATACTATTATTCCATGAAAATAAACCACTTGTGAGTGTTTAGATGTTGGCCTTTAGAATATTTTTACTGGGTCAAATTAGTGTTCAATTGTCAGCTTCCATTCATCGATAATCACACATCTGGGCCATTGCCATGACATCACAGTTGCAGTTAGGGGTCGGTACCCATAGGCTGATCCAGGGGACATGAGGAATGTGTGTGCCAAATTTCATTTGCCTCTGACAAACTAAATTTCCCAACAAAAGGCCCTTAAAATTTACATTCAAAATTTGTAGGGGGCGCTGGAGAGCCATTTCAAAATGTAGCCATTACTTTGGCATATCAGTGTTTTCAGGTTGTGCACAACCACCTCATTGGGTCAGACAAAATCCGACGATGTTTGAGCGAAATATTGGATGTTGGCAAATCAGACCAGTATGCGACAAACGTAAGACTTCCTCAAAAACTGTTGATAACTTTTGATGCCCGACTTCTGTAGATGATGGTGACCAATTTAGAGCCTTTTGGAAGAAGATCCTAGGAGTAGCATTTTGTATGAGGGTTGTGTGTTCAGGCCATAATGGCAGACTTCCCATTTCTCAGGGGGCAGAGCCGTAATAATAAGCTTTGATGTGTAGAATGTGTCTTCAAGATTTCATGACTTTAAGACAAAAAATGATTTACTTTCACTTTCCATTGACATAATGTATTTTCCGTTTTCCAGGGTGCGCTGTAGAGCCCCCTTTTTATGGATTTGTTTGGTAAAACAAAAATAAAAAGATTTTGCAAAATTTGGGGCAAAGTTTGGCGGAGTTTACTAGCACGTTCAGGAGGTCCAATTAACGCTCACGAGTGAAGACAAAAAGTACATAAATAAATAATCCTAATGGATACAATCGTGCCCTCACCACCACAGTCACACACTGGTGGTGGTAAGCAATTTTTTTTTGTAGCCACAGCTGTCCTGGGAGGACATTTTGCGACTAACAACGGAAAAGTCTGCTTACAGAGGTGGCCTGTGGCTTATAATATAACGTGCAAGTGAATTCTTGTGTATTTTAAAATATGTATTACACATTTTCATTTATACATGGTGTAGGTTAAACAAATATGTAATCATTGTGATTAGTAAAATATTAGGTTTAGAACTATGAGCTACCAACCCTACCAAATTATGCCATCTGCGTGTTTGAAGCACACAGATGGCATAATTTATTACAATATTACAATGAAATAACCTTTAACTAGACAAAAATGATGACCCAGCTCTCTTTGGCCCACAATGGAGTATTTTGATACAGAAGGTCACAGGGACAACCCACACTGTATCACCACTCAGTCACTGCTCTTGGTGAAGGTACACCATCCACGACGACAGGGGACAGAAGCACACACAATAGTTAGATACAAAGTTTGAACAGGCAGCAGGACCAGTGTCTCCACAGCTGGGACTGGAGCGTATTGCACTTAAGTCAATATTTACCTCTAAATGACTGCAGTCTCAGATTCTTTCACCTGAGATTCAGATTCTAAAGTTCTCATTTATGTAGCTTATACTTACAAACATTAGACAGGCACTGATTCTGACTCCTCAGAGTGTCACTCCACTCCACACCTCACCTGTGCACCACCCACACCTGTGTAAGAAAATTGTTGCTGACAATGATAAACAATACAAAAACAAAGCCAAAATGTATCTTGATAAAAAAAAATCAACAAATCTAAAATTGTTAAGATGTGTCAAGAAGAATATTATTACAAATAAGTTGAAAAAGTTTTACTTCTAACCAATACTCTAGGTCGGCCATTCTCAAAGTAAAGAGAGCCCCCTAAAAGTCAGAAAATCCTGCGAGGCCCCCTAAATCTTAAACTTTAACTCTATAAGATAAAGTATTTCTCTGAAAATGTTTTTTCGAAAAACATAACAAACAAGGGTCTGTTGGCTATAAATTGCTTAATAAAAATAATTTTCCAGTACAACAGAAAAGAACTGCTATGCAATAAGTAATTATATAAAGAAATGTATTTCTTTGTACTTCTGTGGACAACCTCTGGCGGTCCCCTGCAGTACCTTCGAGACCCACCAGGGGGTGAACCACAGCTCTGGCTTATTACAACATTGAGCTTTAGTTCATTTCATTTCATGTTAAATTGTCTGCCAATGACAAAAATATGACAGTTGAATGTTCACCTATATGTCTGATGAAATGAAATTGAGCTCTGTGACTGTCCGCCGCTCGTCAGAGACCGTGAACGCAGCATCTCCGACAGAGGCAGTTGAAGCGGGAGAAGGATGGCGGCCAGCTGCTGCAGCGCCTTCACTAAGCACGGCCTCTCCGTGTTCCTCTGACGGACAGCACCCAGGTGAGTTCTGCACATGGACGTGTAACGGTAGGAGCTGCACAAGGCGCGTGCACGCTGCGTGTGGTTGTGAGGGGGAGACAGAGGGGGAGGGACGGCGCGATGCTACAGGTGCACGGACACATGTCCTCCGCTCTGCCAAGGTCGTCCTCCGCCTAGCATCTTCAGCGGAGCCACGTGTTGAACCGGGAGCACACGCAGTCAGAGCCAGGGCATGTGCTGCAGACATTAGCAGTGACTGTGGCGATGCTCGTGAACTATGCAACAGGCCTGCAACAATGTGCTCAAACAAGACGCACTAAATCCAGTAATGAACGCCAGTGGTGGGCAAACGGTGGGTCGCGACCAAAGACAAGCTATAAGGTAGCCTAAAACAATATTCTGTTAAAAGTGCATGTCAACGTAAAACATAAGAAACGCATTGGAATGGATAAAGTGAAAGATGATATGAAAAGATAAAAGCTGGTGTGAATGAATGCTGCTGTGACACAAGTCTGTGTCAATATATCATTTTAGGATTTATTAATATTATTTAAGAATATTTTGCTAGCCCTAACACGGGTTGCATAATCTGGTCTGTGGGCTGTCGCACTTTAATGGATTGATAGTTCAAGTATTTCAGAAGTCAACAACACATTTTGTCAAAACAGCAATATTTCTGATTAATAGATTAGATTAGACTCTCTTTAAACACTGTCTCACTCCACACAAGCACAAAGTTTTGAATCTGGGCAAGGAGTTGTTTTTGTAAACTGTCCTCTGAAAAATATGTCTATATATTATAGGCTCATCTGGCATGCATAAGCAGCATCTGTACAGAAGAAGGGTAGCAGAAGTAACTGATGTGCTGATCACACGCATTCAGTTAAAATCGCACATTTATGATCTCCAGGTCTGAGAAAGTTTGTAACCTGTGTGTTTCTTTACACATTCTGTCCCTTGGAGCTTTTATTCATTTCCAAATACTTACAATACAATATTCTCCTCTTGTCAAAGACCATCAATAAGTCAAAGCACAGACGTCTGAGTGAACAGAGATGGACTCCATTTCCATGAGTGGCTGCAGGAGCCCGTCTTCATCACCACCTCCTCCTCACACGCAGCCTTTCTGCCCAGCGCTTTAAAGAACGGACTGGGAGAAGCCCGAAGTCTGTCTGTTCTGCCCCCAGTGGCCGTCCTGGGCTCCGGAGACTTCTCTAAAGCTCTGAGCCTGAGGCTGCTGCGGAGGGGCTTCCATGTGGTGGTGGGCAGCCGTCATCCCAAACTGGCAGCGCAGAGCTTCCCACACGTGGTGGATGTGACGCACCACGAGGACGCAGTGGGGAAGGCCAACATTGTGTTTTTAGCCATCCGCCGAGCACTACTCTGTTCTCTGGGACCTCAAGCACTTACTGGAAGGTACAGGAACACTCATTTCTACTCTCAGTAAGCACTCAGCAATGTTATTACGAGTAGGATTATGTAAGGCTGCTGCACATCCAAAGAAAAGCCTGGTCAGACTGAATCACCAGAAACCTATCTGAAGCAGCTTTAAGGTCAGGTCGGGCGTAGTCCAACATTTGATGAATAGGAACACCCATTTTACATTTGTCTAATGTTTAATCAAATTAAGGAACTTTACTGACCAACAAAAAATTCACATATATTTTTATAATATTTAGCCAAAAATTACAAAATAAATGATGGCTCTCATGAAATTGACACTATTTGTTTGAATATTTAATGATACAGTCCTTTATTATCTGTCTTTTTTACATGTTTGGTGCATTCCTTATTTCTCCCACATATGCTAATGTTTCTGGTGATTGAGTGAATGATTGGAGACATAAATTGATCCAGACTTTTTTCTTTGAGTGTGTCTTTATTTTAATCTGTCTGTGTTGTTGCTCTTTCCTGCTCGTCTGTTCACTTTTGAACGCGTTTGTAAAACTCGCTTAGTACAGCAGCAGCAAATCTCTCACAGTTGAATTCTTCTGCCCCGGTCCAACTGAGCTGAAAGACACAGCTGCGCTTTCTCTGGGCCTTCATTTAAGGCCACTGTACCTATGTTTACAACCCGCCCTGCACCTGCAACCATTACCTAGAGATATCCTACGCCTTGTAAATGAAGCCTTGTAAAGGCTTTATTTCAGCGTTTAAAGTGCTTGGTAACAGCCATTAGATTACATTGCCCTGTAAACTTACCACATACGCTTATGAACCATAGAAACCAGCATGGTTTTATTAATAACTATTACTGAGGTCCCAAACATTAGATTTAGCAGCTGGGCCTTCTTTTCTTTTAATGATGTAAATTCCCAAACTTAATTTCTCCTGCATTGCACACAACATACATGTTTTATTATTTTTTAATGACCTGCCCACGAATAAAGTTACAATTTACCCTGCCCTAACACGACCCACGGGCTATGTAGCAACCCACGCATCAGCACTGTCCATTATTCAGCACAAAGAACTAGGCATCTTGACTAGAATGTGCCTGAGAGTTATACTGTATTTGTGCACCACGTCCTGGGTGAATGGAAGTGTCACAGGATACTGGATTAGCTGCAGGTCTGAGCAGGGCTTCAGTCAGGGCAGTTTATAGACGGTGTCCTCCTGATCGTGTCATGTGATGTCTGTGGTCTGTATCACTTACAGTATCATTTTATCTCCGTGGTTTTGCTGTGCAGGGAAGATCCTGGTGGATGTGAGTAATAACCGCGAGTCAACCAGTATCCTGAGTCAAACGCAGAGTACCTGGCCTCGCTGCTGCCGGACTCCACTGTAGTCAAAGGCTTCAACGTCATCTCAGCTTGGGCCATGCAGCAGAGCTACCCCAAGGACGCCAGCACACAGGTGGAGACACCATCAGTCCTCACTGAGCTACACACAGGGAGCAGGCAGCAGGAAATTTCCAGGTGTTCAGAACCGATCAAAGAGCAGGGCTTTGCAAAGAGGAACTTATTGTTGAAAAGAAAAATTTCCAAGGGCCAACATTCTATTTTGATTCGATTCTTATTTCATAAGAACAGGCTTTAGTTCGTTTTATTTGGATTCAACCTGTTTGTATACACCTGCTGCTGTTGGGGCCATAACAGTACATGTTTGGCCCTCGGGCCAGACTTTGGACTTGTCTGTTTTAGAGGTATTGAGGAGAAGAGGTTTGACTCCTATCTTATCTCCAGACTAGTGTATTATCATTTCAATATACCAGCAAAAAACCTTTTGGCAAAGCAGAGAAAACATAAAAACAAAAAAGACAACTGTACCAGACAAAAACAATCTATAATTAAAGCCGCGGCGATAAAGACCCTCGCCTCCCTTGCGATCGCGGAGGCACATATACTCGGAGGACTGCATTTCGTGCTTTAAAGTGTAAACTTCACGGTAATGTCGAATAACCGGGCCTGTGCCTCTGCTTGAATCTTCTTCTGGCTGGAGCCTGCTTCATTACCTCGGGCCTGTGCTACTGCTGGGAGCTGCTACACCACCTTGTATTTAGAGTTAAAAGGTCTCCACAATCCCTGGTTTTCCTGTGTTCTGTCTGAACTTTTGAAAATAAAAGATTATTCTTGGGCTGAGGCGAGAAAAACAAAGTACTGACTGGAGATTTGAGATGACTAAGAAATGCAAAATGGCCGCCTTCCTGTGTGTGATAGGGTGTGGCCACAATTGGCTTTTTTGTTCATAAGCACATGCTGGATGTGTGTACCAAGTTTCATTTGCCTACGACAAACTAAAATTTTCACTTCCCTTTGACCTTTTCCACATATTCGGGCCGTTGCTATGGCAACACAGTTATAGATAGGGGGTGGTTGTCATTGGCTTTTATGTTCGTCATGACATAAGAGATGTGTGTACCAAATTTCATGTCTTTATGACAAACTAAATTCTTGGGTCCCATTATAAGTTTGTAGGGGGCGCTGGAGGGCCAATTCTAAAGATAATCCTTTTATATACATATTTTTGTGTTCAGGTCATGAATGTGCACAAATGCCTTTTTGGGTCCAACTTCATCCGAGAAGGCGTTTGAGAGTTAATGGATAATTTATTTTAACAAAAATGGCCACCTCGTTACGAGCTTGCCACACCCACACCTAATAAAAAAAATTAAAATAAATTGATAATTTTTGTCGGCACTGGTGTCTAGATAATACTCACCAAATTTGGGTGCTTTTAGAGAAAAACACGATGAGTTGAATCTTTTTGCGTTAGGGGTGCGATTTAGGTGGTTGTGCCTTTCACCCCACATGGCGGACTTCCTGTTGGGTTTAGGGTGTGGCTGTCATCGACTTTTCTGTTTGTCCTGAAGTTTACTATGGATGTACCAAGTTTCATTTTTCTACGATGAAAAAAAGTTACTTTCTTTTTCCATAGGCGCAATGTATTTTGACTTTTTTAGGGGTCGCCACTGAGTAATTTTTCATATTTTTCTTGCGGACTTCATTTAAATAAACTTTTTTCCGGTCTTGAATTTTGGGCAAAGTTTCCTGAGGTTCTCTGTTTTTTTGAAAAAGAGAGGTGTATTTTAAGGTAATTCACATCTTCAATTCAAAATGGCTGCCTTCTCTTGTGTGATAGGGTGTGGTCACAATTGGCTTTTATGTTCATAAGCCCATGGTGGATGTGTGTACCAAGTTTCATTTGCCTACGACAAACTAAAATTTTCCCATCCCATTGACCTTTTCCACATATTTGGGGCGTTGCTATGGCAACACAGTTATAGCTAGGGGGTGGTTGTCATTGGCTTTATGTTCGTCATGACATAACAGATGTGTGTACCAAATTTCATGTCTCTATGACAAACTAAATTCTTGGCTCCCATTATAAGTTTGTAGGGGCGCTGGAGGGCCATTTCTAAAGATAACTTTTTAATTACATATTTTTGTGTTCAGGTCATGAATGTGCACAAACGCCTTTTGTCCCAACTCGATCCGAGAAACCGTTTGAGAGTTAATGGATATTTTATTACCACAAAAATGGCCACCTCGTTACGGGCTTGCCACACCCACACCTAATTAAAAAAATACAAATAAATTGATAATTTTTGTCGGCACTGGTGTTTAGCTAATACTCACCAAATTTGGGTGCTTTTAGATGAAAACACGTTGAGTTGAATCGTTTTGTGAGGGGTGTGATTTAGGTGGTTGCGCCTTTCACCCCACATGGCGGACTTCCTGTTGAGTTTAGGGTGTGGCTGTCATCGACTTTTCTGTTTGCCCTGAAGTTTACTATGGATGTACCAAGTTTCATTTTGTACGTTGAAAAAATGTACTTTCACTTTCCATAAGCATAATGTATTTTGACACTATCATTTCATTTTGGCAAAGTTTCCTGAGTTTCAAAGTGCATGTTCAGCGGGTCAAATTAGCCCTCAAAGAGCAGAAAAAATAATAATAATTAAAGCCGCGAGCGCGATAAAGACCCTCGCCTCCCTTGCGACCGCGAGGCACATATACTCCGAGGACTGCATTTCGTGCTTTAAAGCGTAAACTTCACGGTAATGTCGAATAACTGGGCCTGTGCCTCTGCTTGACTCTTCTTCTGGCTGGAGCCTGCTTCATCACTTTGGGCCTGTGCAACTGCTGGGGCCTGCTACACCACCTTGTAATTTAGAGTAAAAAGGTCTCCACAATCCCTGGTTTTCCTATGTTCTGTCTGAACTTTTAAAAATAAAAGATTATTTTTGGGCTGAGGTGAGAAAACAAAGTACTGACTGGAGATTTGAGATGACTAAGAAATATAAAATGGCCGCCTTCCGTGTGTGATAGGGTGTGGTCTCAATTGTCTTTTTGTTCATAATCACATGCTGGATGTGTGTACCAAATTTCATTTGCCTACGACAAACTAAAATTTTCCCATCCCATTGACCTTTTCCACATATTTGGGGCGTTGCTATGGCAACACAGTTATAGATAGGGGTGGTTGTCATTGGCTTTTATGTTCGTCATGACATAAGAGATGTGTGTACCAAATTTCATGTCTTTATGACAAACTAAATTCTTGGCCCCATTATAAGTTTGTAGGGGCGCTGGAGGGCCATTTCTAAAGATAATCATTTTATTTACATATCTTTGTGTTCAGGTCATGAATGTGCACAAATGCCTTTTTGCGTCCAACTTCATCGAGAAACCGTTTGAGAGTTAAGAGATATTTTATTTGAACAAAAATGGCCACCTCGTTACGGGCTTGCCACACCCACACCTAATAAAAAAAATACAAATAAATTGATAATTTTTGTTGGCACTGGTGTCTAGATAATACTCACCAAATTTGGGTGCTTTTAGATGAAAACACGATGAGTTGAATCTTTTTGCGTAAGGGGTGCGATTTAAGTGGTCGCGCCTTTCACCCCACATGGCGGACTTCCTGTTGGGTTTAGGGTGTGGCTGTCATCGACTTTTCTGTTTGCCCTGAAGTTTACTATGGATGTACCAAGTTTCATTTTTGTACGTTGAAAAAAATTTACTTTCACTTTCCATAAGCATAATGTATTTTGACTTTTCCAGGGGTCGCCACTGAGTCATTTTTTCATATTTTTTCTTGCGGACTTTATTTTAATACATTATTTGCCGGGCTTGAATTTTGGGCAAAGTTTCCTGAGTTTCTCTGTTTTGTTGAAAAAAAAAAGTTTATTTTTAGGCAATTCACATCTTCAATTCAAAATGGCCGCCTTCTCGTGTGTGATAGGGTGTGGTCACAATAGGCTTTTATGTTCATAAGCCCATGGTGGATGTGTGTACCAAGTTTCATTTGCCTATGACAAACTAAAATTTTCACTTCCCATTGACCTTTTCCACATATTTGGGGCGTTGCTATGGCAACACAGTTATAGCTAGGGGGTGGTTGTCATTGGCTTTTTTGTTCGTCATGACATAAGAGATGTGTGTACCAAATTTCATGTCTCTATGACAAACTAAATTCTTGGCTCCCATTATAATTTTGTAGGGGCGCTGGAGGCCATTTCTAGAGATAATCCTTTTATATACATATTTTTGTGTTCAGGTCATGAATGTGCACAAATGCCTTTTTGGGTCCAACTTCATCCGAGAAGGCGTTTGAGAGTTAATGGATATTTTATTTTAACAAAAATGGCCACCTCCTTACGAGCTTGCCACACCCACACCTAATAAAAAAAATTAAAATAAATTGATAATTTTTGTCGGCACTGGTGTCTAGATAATACTCACCAAATTTGGGTGCTTTTAGAGAAAAACACGATGAGTTGAATCTTTTTGCGTTAGGGGTGCGATTTAGGTGGTCACGCCTTTCACCCCACATGGCGGACTTCCTGTTGAGTTTAGGCTGTGGCTGTCATAGACTTTTCTGTTTGGGCTGATGTGTCCTATGGATGTACCTAGTTTCATTTTTCTACGATGAAAAAAAGTTACTTTCTTTTTCCATAGGCGCAACGTATTTTGACTTTTTTAGGGGTCGCCACTGAGTCATTTTTTCATATTTTTTCTTGCGGACTTCATTTAAATAAACTTTTTTCCGGTCTTGAATTTTGGGCAAAGTTTCCTGAGGTTCTCTGTTTTTTTGAAAAAGAGAGGTGTATTTTAAGGTAATTCACATCTTCAATTCAAAATGGCTGCCTTCTCTTGTGTGATAGGGTGTGGTCACAATTGGCTTTTATGTTCATAAGCCCATGGTGGATGTGTGTACCAAGTTTCATTTGCCTACGACAAACTAAAATTTTCCCATCCCATTGACCTTTTCCACATATTTGGGGCGTTGCTATGGCAACACAGTTATAGATAGGGGGTGGTTGTCATTGGCTTTTATGTTCGTCATGACATAAGTGATGTGTGTACCAAATTTCATGTCTCTATGACAAACTAAATTCTTGGCTCCCATTATAAGTTTGTAGGGGGCGCTGGAGGGCCATTTCTAAAGATAACTCTTTTATTTACATATTTTTGTGTTCAGGTCATGAATGTGCACAAACGCCTTTTTGCATCCAACTTGATCCGAGAAACCGTTTGAGAGTTAAGAGAAATTTTATTACCACAAAAATGGCCACCTCGTTACGGGCTTGCCACACCCACACCTAATTAAAAAAATACAAATAAATTGATAATTTTTGTTGGCAATGGTGTCTAGATAATACTCACCAAATTTGGGTGCTTTTAGATGAAAACACGATGAGTTGAATCTTTTGCGCGAGGGGTGCGATTTAGGTGGTCACGCCTTTCACCCCACATGGCGGACTTCCTGTTGAGTTTAGGCTGTGGCTGTCATCAACTTTTCTGTTTGCCCTGAAGTTTACTATGGATGTACCAAGTTTCATTTTTCTATGTTGAAAAAATTTACTTTCACTTTCCATAAGCATAATGTATTTTGACTTTTCCAGGGTCGCCACTGAGTCTTTTTAATATTTTTCTTATGGACTTCATTTTAATACATTTTTACCGGGCTTGAATTTTGGGCAGAGTTTCCTGAGTTTCTCTGTTTTGTTGAAAAAGAGGTTTATTTTTAGGCAATTCACATCTTCAATTCAAAATGGCTGCCTTCTCGTGTGGGATAGGGTGTGGTCACAATAGGCTTTTATGTTCATAAACCCATGGTGGATGTGTGTACCAAATTTCATTTGCCTACGACAAACTAAAATTTTCCCATCCCATTGACCTTTTCCACATATTTTTGGCGTTGCTATGGCAACACAGTTATAGATAGGGGGTGGTTGTCATTGGCTTTTTTGTTCGTCATGACATAAGAGATGTGTGTACCAAATTTCATGTCTCTATGACAAACTAAATTCTTGGGTCCTATTATAAGTTTGTAGGGGGCGCTGGAGGGCCATTTCTAGAGATAATATTTTTATTTGTATATTTTTGTGTTCAGGACATGAATGTGCACAAACGCCTTTTGCGTCCAACTTGATTCGAGAAGGCGTTTGAGAGTTAATGGATATTTTATTTGAACAAAAATGGCCACCTCGTTCTGGGCTTGCCACACCCACACTAATAAAAAAATTAAAATAAATTGATAATTTTTGTCGGCACTGGTGTCTAGATAATACTCACTAAATGTGGGTGCTTTTAGATGAAAACACGATGAGTTGAATCATTTTGTGCGAGGGGTGCGATTTAGGTGGTCATGCCTTTCACCCCACATGGCGGACTTCCTGTTGGGTTTAGGGTGTGGCTGTCATCGACTTTTCTGTTTGCCCTGAAGTTTACTATGGATGTACCAAGTTTCATTTTTCACGTTGAAAAAAATGTACTTTCACTTTCCATAAGCATAATGTATTTTGACTTTTCCAGGGGTCGCCACTGAGTCATCTTTTCATATTTTTTCTTGCGAACTTCATTTTCATAAATTTTTCGCCGGGCCTGAATTTTGGGCAAAGTTTCCTGAGTTTTCGTGCATGTTCAGCGGGTCAAATTAGCCCTCAAAGAGCAGAAAAAATAATAATAATAATAATTATAAAGACCCTCGCCTCCCTTGCGACCGCGGAGGCACATATACTCGGAGGACTGCATTTCGTGCTTTAAAGCGTAAACTTCACGGTAATGTCGAATAACCGGGCCTGTTCCTCTGCTTGACTCTTCTTCTGGCTGGAGCCTGCTTCATCACCTCGGGCCTGAGCTACTGCTAGGGCCTGCTACACCACCTTGTAATTTAGAGTTAAAAGGTCTCCACAATCCCTGGTTTTCCTGTGTTCTGTCTGAACTTTTGAAAATAAAAGATTATTCTTGGGCTGAGGCGAGGAAAACAAAGTACTTACTGGAGATTTGAGATGACTAAGAAATACAAAATGGCCACCTTCCCGTGTGTGATAGGGTGTGGTCACAATTTTTTTGTTCATAATCACATGCTGGATGTGTGTACCAAGTTTCATTTGCCTACGACAAACTAAAATTTTCCCATCCCATTGACCTTTTCCACATATTTGGGGCGTTGCTATGGCAACACAGTTATAGATAGGGGGTGGTTGTCATTGGCTTTTATGTTCGTCATGACATAAGAGATGTGTGTACCAAATTTCATGTCTTTATGACAAACTAAATTCTTGGCTCCCATTATAAGTTTGTAGGGGCGCTGGAGGGCCATTTCTAAAGATAACATTTTTATTTGTATATTTTTGTGTTCAGGTCATGAATGTGCACAAACGCCTTTTGGGTCCAACTTGATCCGAGAAACCGTTTGAGAGTTAATGGATATTTTATTTTAACAAAAATGGCCACCTCGTTACGAGCTTGCCACACCCACACCTAATAAAAAAATTAAAATAAATTGATAATTTTTGTCGGCACTGGTGTCTAGATAATACTCACCAAATTTGGGTGCTTTTAGATGAAAACACGATGAGTTGAATCTTTTTGCGTAGGGGTGCGATTTAGGTGGTTGTGCCTTTCACCCCACATGGCGGACTTCCTGTTGAGTTTAGGCTGTGGCTGTCATAGACTTTTCTGTTTGCTGATGTTTACTATGGATGTACCAAGTTTCATTTTTCTACGATGAAAAAGTTACTTTCACTTTCCATAGGCGCAATGTATTTTGACTTTTTAGGGTCGCCACTGAGTCATTTTTCATATTTTTCTTGCGGACTTCATTTAATAAACTTTTTCCGGTCTTGAATTTTGGGCAAAGTTTCTTGAGGTTCTCTGTTTTGTTGAAAAAGAGAAGTTTATTTTTAGGCAATTCACATCTTCAATTCAAAATGGCTGCCTTCTCTTGTGTGATAGGGTGTGGTCACAATTGGCTTTTATGTTCATAAGCCCATGGTGGATGTGTGTACCAAGTTTCATTTGCCTACGACAAACTAAAATTTTCCCATCCCATTGACCTTTTCCACATATTTGGGGCGTTGCTATGGCAACACAGTTATAGATAGGGGGTGGTTGTCATTGGCTTTTATGTTCGTCATGACATAACAGATGTGTGTACCAAATTTCATGTCTCTATGACAATCTAAATTCTTGGCTCCCATTATAAGTTTGTAGGGGGCGCTGGAGGGCCATTTCTAAAGATAACTTTTTTAATTACATATTTTTGTGTTCAGGTCATGAATGTGCACAAACGCCTTTTGCGCCCAACTCGATCCGAGAAACCGTTTGAGAGTTAATGGATATTTTATTACCACAAAAATGGCCACCTCGTTACGGGCTTGCCACACCCACACCTAATAAAAAAAATACAAATAAATTGATAATTTTTGTCGGCACTGGTGTCTAGATAATACTCACCAAATTTGGGTGCTTTTAGATGAAAACACGATGAGTTGAATCATTTTGTGCGAGGGGTGCGATTTAGGTGGTCATGCCTTTCACCCCACATGGCGGACTTCCTGTTCAGTTTAGGTGTGGCTGTCATCGACTTTTCTGTTTGCCCTGAAGTTTACTATGGATGTACCAAGTTTCATTTTTCTACGTTGAAAAAATGTACTTTCACTTTCCATAAGCATAATGTATTTTGACTTTTCCAGGGTCGCCACTGAGTCATTTTTTCATATTTTTCTTGCGAACTTCATTTTCATAAATTTTTCGCGGCCTGAATTTTGGGCAAAGTTTCCTGAGTTTTCGCATGTTCAGCGGGTCAAATTAGCCCTCAAAGAGCAGAAGAAGAATAATAATAATAATAATAATAATAATAATAATAATAATAACGGACGCCATCAGAAATAATAGACCCTTCCGGTTATCACCGGCTCGGGTCTAATTAAAGCCGCGAGCGGCGATAAAGACCCTCGCCTCCCTTGCCACCGCGGAGGCACATGTACTCGGAGGACTGCATTTCGTGCTTTAAAGCGTAAACTTCACGGTAATGTCGAATAACCGGGCCTGTTCCTCTACTTGACTCTTCTTCTGGCTGGAGCCTGCTTCATCACCTCGGGCCTGAGCTACTGCTGGGGCCTGCTACACCACCTTGTAATTTAGAGTTAAAAGGTCTCCACAATCCCTGGTTTTCCTGTGTTCTGTCTGAACTTTTGAAAATAAAAGATTATTCTTGGGCTGAGGCGAGGAAAACAAAGTACTTACTGGAGATTTGAGATGACTAAGAAATACAAAATGGCCACCTTCCCGTGTGTGATAGGGTGGTCACAATTGGCTTTTTTGTTCATAATCACATGCTGGATGTGTGTACCAAGTTTCATTTGCCTACGACAAACTAAAATTTTCCCATCCCATTGACCTTTTCCACATATTTGGGGCGTTGCTATGGCAACACAGTTATAGATAGGGGGTGGTTGTCATTGGCTTTTATGTTCGTCATGACATAAGAGATGTGTGTACCAAATTTCATGTCTTTATGACAAACTAAATTCTTGGCTCCCATTATAAGTTTGTAGGGGGCGCTGGAGGGCCTTTTCTTGAGATAACATTTTTATTTGTATATTTTTGTGTTCAGGTCATGAATGTGCACAAACGCCTTTTTGGGTCCAACTTTATCCGAGAAGGCGTTTGAGAGTTAATGGATATTTTATTTTAACAAAAATGGCCACCTCGTTACGAGCTTGCCACACCCACACCTAATAAAAAAAATTAAAATAAATTGATAATTTTTGTCGGCACTGGTGTCTAGATAATACTCACCAAATTTGGGTGCTTTTAGAGAAAAACACGATGAGTTGAATCTTTTTGCGTTAGGGGTGCGATTTAGGTGGTTGTGCCTTTCACCCCACATGGCGGACTTCCTGTTCAGTTTAGGGTGTGGCTGTCATAGACTTTTCTGTTTGGGCTGATGTGTCCTATGGATGTACCAAGTTTCATTTTTCTACGATGAAAAAAAGTTACTTTCTTTTTCCATAGGCGCAATGTATTTTGACTTTTTTAGGGGTCGCCACTTAGTCATTTTTTCATATTTTTCTTATGGACTTCATTTAAATAAACTTTTTCCGGTCTTGAATTTTGGGCAAAGTTTCCTGAGTTTCTCTGTTTTTTTGAAAAAGAAAGGTGTATTTTAAGGCAATTCACATCTTCAATTCAAAATGGCTGCCTTCTCTTGTGTGATAGGTTGTGGTCACAATTGGCTTTTATGTTCATAAGCCCATGGTGGATGTGTGTACCAAGTTTCATTTGCCTACGACAAACTAAAATTTTCCCATCCCATTGACCTTTTCCACATATTTGGGGCGTTGCTATGGCAACACAGTTATAGCCATAGACATACATAAGAAAGGCTAGATGTCTCACGGCGCAGTCTCCGACGGCATCACCGGCGGCCATCTTGAAGCAGGCAAGCTTCCTATCGGACTCCATGGTACCTGATGTAAGGTGAGTGATCTGCAACATAAATACTTTTATCTCGCTGAAATCTTGACGGATTTACAAAATGTTTGATTTCTTACAAACGTTAATAATGTGGCTATAATTCTGGATGCGTGAACATGTTGAAATTGCAGCTTTTCTTTTGAAAGACGACTTAATCG
>JALDNG010004167.1:0-20500 GCA_024349245.1 Neodontobutis hainanensis | reverse complement strand
AGAACTGCTAGTGATTCCTGCCAACCTTTCCTTAGTAATGTATTTTGTGACACTGTCGGTCAGCGTGCGCCATTTAATACTGTCGCGTTTAGGTTTTGTTACCCGTCTGAAGGCCTGCGCTATTGTCACCTGACTGGGAGTATGAGCAGCTGGGGATGACTTCAAAACTTGTTGGGTGATGTGCTTTCAGGTGATTCCTAAGATTCGTGCTGTTGGCAGCTTTCGCTGGTATTTCTCTCCTACAAATTCGACACACTGCCGTGTCAACGTCCTTTGGCCGTCTTTTATCATTGGGTGTAAGACCAAAATGTGCCCAGATTGGCGTTGTCGTTTTCTGCTTCAAAACTAAATCTAAATTGTTGAATAACTGAGCTGCTCTAACTCAAAAGGATGGAGAAATCAACAGGGCCATATCATTTCAACATAATGCTCAGCGTAATGAATTCAGAGGGAGACCGGTAGAAGTAGAGTGCTGCAGGTACGTCGTTCATGAACAAATGATTCTTTAAAATGACTCGGGACTACAGAGTTGTCTCAGAGAGTGATACGTTATTTTTGTTGATCCCATAGGTTCTGTACATGAAACAGAAAAGATTAGTTCATCTCTCGAGTTTGGAGTTCTTCCTGTGATGCTGAAATAAAGGAAATTATATATATATATTTTTTCCTCGATTCAAATATACAAGTCTGTAAAATGATCCAAACTTCCTGCTACTAACTATGGGGCCCCCTTGTGTCTTCTAATAGTGGGCAATAATAACGGTCATCTGTAATGACCATGATTAGACAAATCGCAATCAAATGATTATTTAATAATTGTGACCGGTCTAATACCACTGGAGGTGTAGTTCATAAAATACCAAAACAGAACAAAAGAGTCCTGTACTATACTCTAGTGTTGGAAAGAATAAGTCTTTTTTACCTGTTACAAAACTCTTAACCAACTCACACACTATTACATCAATAGGTTCCTGGCTATTGGAATTCAGAAGAGAACTATCACTTACCACCAAAAAGAATTTATGAAAAATTTAAACCGATTTCAGCTGGGCCATGATAAATAGTTAGTGTTTTATCAAGTAGGACTTCTCTGCATATATCAAGAGAGCTTTTTCTTTGGTCTTTGAGGGAGTGGAAGAATTTCCATAATTTCCCCTTTGCTCTGCATATACTGTATACCTAAAGCAGTATGTCAAGCTATTGATAAAAAGACAAATGACAAGGGTATCAAAGAGTGTGCTGCCTACTGCTTTGCTGCTCTTCTTAACTGCACATGCATTGAAACAGCTATGGATATCTTTTACCACATGTGTGTGCTGTTCATGTCAACACAGGACAATGACCTTGTAACAGTGAGCAAAAGACACCTGGACACTGACATTAATAGGAAACAGTCTGTTTATGTTGAGAGTGAATGTACAAGTGAGGATAAAAACACAAGCATAAAACACTCAGTTGTGGACAACTCCCCATTCACAAAAGCTTTCACACTCAAAAGGGACCAGGCACAGGTTGATATCTTCGGGCCAGGTAAAGCCTTCCATTTTCAAGTAAGAAGTAGTTAAGACCAATAGAATTTGTGTCAAATTTTCTGCTCTCTGCAAAGATATGAGGATCATATTTATCACCACAATCTTCCCATGTCAATACTTTATAAAAACAAAGAACCTTGTTTCAACTTCAAAAGATGACCAGCAAGAAAGCTTGGAACAAGTGTGAGAGCTCTGCAGCAGCAACCCCCGAGTCAAAGTATTTTAATCCTCCTCAAGAACTGCCAAAGCCCAAAATACACACTTAAAGAAAAGAAAAAGAGCCACAGGTCAAATTTTAAACTTGTTTTTTTAAATTTTTAAAAAGGTTTTAATTGTAATTGTAATGTTATTATTATTATTATTATTATTATTATTATTATTATTATTAATTAATTTAGAGATAGCTTTCTGGTGGAAAAAAAGAGGGCACAGAAGTAATTGGATCTGCCCTCCCAAAATGAGGGATTGTACTGTTCCAACTACGTCTTTTATACGCCCAGTATGTAAACGAAGATAAACAGCAAGCCAAACTCAATTTTTATGAGCCAGGATCTGAGCGCCTTGCTCCTTTATTTACGGTCTTCTCAAGACAGATGAAAATTATGAGTGAAACTGAAATACATTAACAGGAAAATAGAAAAAACAGCCATTAGCTCCTAATTGGCTAAATAATTACAATGCGGGAAATAGTAAGCACCAACACCGTGCATTTTACATGAACAAAGTGTTACCTCCACAAGTATATTAATTATCAACACTTTAGCGATCTTTTATAATGCTAATGACAATTTTAATCTAAAGCTTTTTAACCAAAGGGCAGACCAGGGATGTAGCCTTATTATTCTCCACCAAGACATCCTTTCACTCAGACCACATCAATCAGAGAGGTTAGTATGTGTATGTGTTAATTTCTATAAAATGTTACAACTGGGCATCAGGCTTTAAATTTTATTGAAACTTTTGCCTGATTGCATATTTCATTTATACTAATTTAAAAGCGGAAACACAGTTGAAATTAAAATAATTTTTATTCAAAGTTTATAGATAACTTTGCAGTGTTGTGAAACATTTTCAGAAGCATTTTGCAGCTGCAGAAACTATTTTACTAACCATAGTCTCTACTTGGCTTCAGTTAGGATAAAAAATGTCCTGCTGTAGAAGAAAAGGTTCACCTGACATGAGTTATGAGAGCTGAACTCACATAAATTGTCTTCACCTTGAAAAGTAAGTCCAGATTGCTTCAACTTTTTTCCAGGTGACATGGAGAACTGAGAACCTTCACAGACATTCTGCTGGTGATGTTAGCGGCTTCAAATAATGATGCCCTTTTGTACAGCTCAATGACAGCTTTGTTGACTCAGATTTGATCTTCCATACACTGATTGATTGAAGTGTTATGACAGTCGGGAAGAAGGAGTTCTTGTGTTGTTCTGTTCTGCAGATCCCTGCTGCACCATCATGCATTCCCAGGTGCCTTCTCTGATGATGACAGTTGGAAGGGAGGGTGTATCACGGCAAAAGTCATTGACCATCTCTTTTGTTTTGGAGGTGTGTATGTTGCACCACTGTAGAAGAAGGAAGCCTTTAATATATTTCAATACTTCAATTTGCCAACATTGTTTTTCTATACATTTTGCATTGTGCATTTTCTCCACAACAGTCCACATCCCGTGCTCTCCACGAGCGAACGTCTGCACATTTCAGTTCTAATTCTTGGCAGGCTGTTCTTGATTTAGCTATTTCCATTAATAAATGAATTTTCTTGCCTCCAACTATAAAAGGTCTTCATTTTAATTTGCATATTTTAATGAACCAAAAACATTTCAATACTTAAGGTGGCCAGTGTAATGTTATGGGGCTCTGGTAGTTTAATCTTTAAGATGTGAGTCTAGTTTCAAAACCTTTTTCTCTCCACCATTTATTTGTTTTTGTTATAAAGTTAGGTAATAGAGGGCATGATAAAATCAAATTACAAGCTCCTCCTCGAACAGACAAAAAGACGTTTCATATAGATAATGCATTTGATTGTGTATTTTCTTATGTGTATGCATGCTTACACTAAATTTCTCTGCTGTCATAGGTGAAACTGGGCAGTTATAAAGTTGTTCTTTCCTCTGTCTATGTAGATAACAACCACTGGAATTTACTGGTTGGTAATTCTTCATATAATGCTAAAGATTTGCAAAAAGGACTATTAGATTGTTTTAATATACTGCATATTGTCACAGTGGGGGACGAGAAGCAGGACCCAAACGCAGAACTAGTACAATGTGAATCAGGTTTATTTGTTACAACAACACAATGTGGCTCGGGGAACTGTCCGACGTGGAGTGGAGGTGAGCTGATCTGAAGTCCGGGAAGGTGGCTTACGGATAGACACCAGTGGAGCAGACGGGGAGACTTGAGACGAGCAGGTAAGGCTGGATCCGGGCTGGAGCTGGCAGTGGCACCTGAGTACGACACGACTGGAAATTACTTTCAAATACAACAAGACACGAATATTCCAAAACACGATGAGCACAACGTCTTCACTAACTGATAGTAGTGTTAACAACGAATTGGCGCTGAGTGAAGGGAAGACTGGTTCTTTTAAGCAGAGGTTGATGAGTTGTAAGTGGTTGCAGGTCTGCCGACTGCCCTGCTCAGCTGAGGAGAGAGGAGAGCACAGAGGGGAGGGGGAGACACACAGACAGACAAACACAGATCCTAATACATATATTGTTTTTTATTTCTGTTAATTGATAAAACAGACCAGAACAGTGTACCTGTTAGATCCTGCAAAAACAAAATTAGAGAGCAAGGCTTTCAAAGATGATGCTCAAAGATAAAAAAACAAACAAAAAAAAAACTTTGTTTTTATTATTATTATTATTGTTATTTGAAAGTCATCTCACAAAAGAGAAATACAATATGCAAGCTGTGTAAATATAAATCCAGGAAATACCTACATGCGTGGACAGACTGGATTGACGTAAAGAAGAAAGCAGGAGTAATGAGTCATCTTTTTCAAAAGATAAAACCAGTTTAGTTGTAAAGGTCAAATTAGTGTTTTATTGTGTCCTCTAATATTTCAAAATATTGTGACAAAACACGCTTTTATGAAAGATATTTTTGTTTAGATGGCCAGAGAAATAATGGAGAAATTTCCTTTGATTCCCCAAATCTTGTTTACAACAAAAAAAGTTGCATGGCATGAGAGCGCAGAGAAATGGTTCTTAAAATCCTTCATGGATCAGGTAAGCAGACTTTATGTACGTGAAGTTTTAAAGCAAAATAAGATAAAGTTAAATTTGTTTCCACAATTACAGTTTTACAATTTTAGTTCAGTCGGCTTATTCTCCTCTGACCTCTAGCATCAACAAGGCATTTTATTTATTTATTTAACCTTTATTTAACCAGGATAGTCCCACTGAGATTACACATCTCTTTTGCAGGGGAGTCCTGGCCCCATGTGTGTTTGGGGTATTTTCGCCACAGGACTGGATGTTTTTCCCTTTTCACTCAAACCTCAAAACTCTGTATTTTATTAAAAATTCTTGAATTTTCAGCAAACAATCAGCTAAAAGATGTTTTCAATTCAAATAACATTTTATCCTGATTTCAGTCAGGGTGGTTTACTGATAGGCAGGGTCGATGATGTGAAGGGGGGACCAGTACAGTTATCTTGGGCCTTAGGGTCTAGGGCAAGAAGTATGACAACCATCATCAGCTACAAGGGTCAATACTCGCTCTATCCCTGTCTACCATGTCAGTAGTTTGGGTTGCTTGAAGGATTATATTCAAACAAAAACAAAGCTGACACTAGTGTTGTGTTCTTTCAGTGAAGTCTACTTTACTCAGTGCTGTGTCAACTGTACTCTAAGTAAAGTCTTAAAACAAGATTATTTATCTTTTTAAACAGCCACAGCCATTTCCCTAAAAGTAAAATAATAAAAGATTAATTTTTCAAAAATGGAATTAAAAAGTTTTTTTTCTTAAAGCATTTTTGACTTTTGACTTTTTTATGTTAAGTAAATGTGTCTTAAATCTAGCATTATAAGACAAATTGACTAAAAATAAGACAAAAATACTTTAAGATTTTGGATTTTTGCAATGCTCCCTCTAAAATCTCATACAGTCTGTGTGCAACTGTGGCCCGGGGCAGATGGGCACGGTTCACCACTGAAAAAAAGACTACATTTTCAATAAAAAAATCAAAGTTTTACTTACTTCTGAACAATAAATCTGTAAATGTGTTTAAAAAATGCTGCTTCTCTGCCCCACTTTTTTTTTTTTTTTTTATTAGCGGCACAGTGCGTTATGGGTAATTGTTGCTCTCAACGAAGGCAACAAAGGAACCACAGATGTATCCCTGGTATTCTGGCCAAAGGAAGACACATGCCTAGGTAGACGGTGAACACGGGAACACACCTTCAGCAGCAGGTGATGATGTGTTTGCCTTCCTCAGCGACTTCGAAGGCCAGTGGCCCTGACATTAAAATACATCCAGGGCCTTTCCCAATCAACTCCCCACTTCCGCTCCACTCAAATTCTCTCAGTGTGTAGTGTCTGGATTTTTCCCAGATCAGGAAACAAATATGTGATCCTAACACATTTTACTTATCTAAAACCAGACGTATTACTCGTCTGGTTTTAGAATTATTTACTGTCTGTCAGTGTTGGAAGCTAGATTCACTCTGCAGGGTCTAATAAGCCAGTCGCCTCAGCTATCACCGGTTTCAGACGGCGTATGGCAGATCCCTTGCGTGATCATGCAACTCAAGTGGAAGTGAGTAGCGTGAGGGTGTCGATTTGGAAAGGCCCCCAGTGCCTTTACATTGTTACAGAGGAACTTGTGTGTATGGTTTTGCTTTTGGATGTACAGTTGTTCACCCTGGCAGAACTTGTCATTTTTTGGCCATTTTCCAGAGAATATAAATTCTAGCACAAAAAAAAAAAATTCACTCAAAGTTAGTGGTTCGGTGAAGTCATTTATTGTTAAACAATTGTGTTTATTTTTTTTTAAATCATAATGACAACAGAAACTACCCAAATGACCCTGATCAAAAGTTTACATAGCCCAGTTTTTAATACCATGTATTTCCACCTTTAACATTAACGACAGCTTGAGTTTTTGTGGTGTTTGTGGATGAGGCTCTTTATTTTCTCAGATTATAAAGCTGCCCATTCTTTTTGGCAAAAAGTCTCCAGTTTCTGTAAATTCCTGGGCTGTCTTGGATGAACTGCACGTTTGAGATCTCCCCAGAGTGGCTCAATGATACTGAGGTCAGGAGACTGAGATCTTCACTTTATGCTTCTGAAGCCAATGACAGTTCGACTTGGCCTTGTGCTTTGGATTGTTGTCATGTTGAATAGTCCATGCGCAGCTTTCGGGCTGATGAGTGCAATTTTTCTCCAGTATTTTCTGATAACATGCTGCATTCATCTTTTCCTGTGCTTTTGTATCTCACACATCCCCAAAACATCAGCGATCCACCTCCATGTTTCACAGTAGGAACCTACTTTCATCATAGGCCATGTTGACTCCTCTTCAAATGTAATTTTTATGATTGTGGCCAAAAAGTTAAATTTTGGTCTCATCACTCAAATGACTCCAGAAGTTTTGAGGCTTGACTCTGTGCTGTTTGGCGTATTGTAAGCTTTGTGGCATTTGTGTAGTAATGGGTTTCTCAACCCTGCAGCCCATTTTTCTTTGAGTACCTCCTTATTTTTCATCTTGAAACAGCTACACCACTTTTTTGAGAGAATCCTGTATTTCAGCTGAAGTTATTTGTGGGTTTTACTTTGCATCCCAAACAATTTTCCTGACAGTTGTGTCTGAAATCTTTTTTGGTTTAACTGACCTTTTCATCTTCCACTCCTTAGTTAGAGTTTGAACACTGCTGATTGTTATTCTCAATTCCTTGGATATCTTATTATATCCCTTTCGTATTTTATACAGTTCTAGAAACTTTTACCTGCAGATCTTTTGACAATTCTTTTGCTTTCCCCATGACTCAGAATACAGAAACGTCAGTGCAGCACTGGATGAGAGATGCAAGGGTCTGTCAGGAGCCCAGAAACTCACTGACCTTTTATCCACACACACTGATTACAAATCTAACAGGTCACAGGTGAGGATGGGTAACTTTAGTAACCATTCAAACCTGTTTGTGTCACTTGTGTGTGTTATCAGGTCAAAATCACCAGAGTATGTAAACTTTTGATCAGGTTCATTCGGGTAGTTTCTGTTAACATTATGAATAATGATATTTTTCTAAAAATTGCCTACAAAAATCACAAATGCTGCGAGGGTAACTTATGAGCACAACTCCAAATGAGATGCTTTAATAAGACTTGCTATACATGTGCAGATGGTCAAGGACAGAACAGACTTAAGGAGAGTGTGGGGTTAGCAAAGACTGATGGCTTTATCTGAGTCTGACTCAGGCTAATTAGGATCATGTTCTCAATGAGACTTCTGCTTGCTCATGCCAGCTTTACTTCATATTTATTTCCACCTTTAGTGGAGCTTTGGTATCCATTTTTCAACATGTCTGGTGTAAAACAAAAACTACAAATTCTTTCTGCAAAACGGCTGGAAATACCAACAAGAAATCAGTGTGCTACAAACAAAGATGTTTGCTTTGGAATCTGAAAGAGGACTTCAGGAGACGATCCCGATCACACAATGTGGTAAGACTGTAAATTTAAACTTGGATGATACAGTGTCATTCCCAAAACTGAGCAAAGCAAAGGGATTTAAACAAAATGATACATAAACTTTGTACCCAGCCAATGCCGCACAAGATTAGAAAAAAGAATGCTGGCATCAACAACAGCAATAACAACTCACGTGTCCTGTTTGCTACAGTGAACAGATTAACAAACCCTCCAGCTCCATTTCCTCCAGAATTAGTTTCCAACACTAAATGCACTGAGTTTGCATTGTTTTTTAACAACAAGGTTCAAGGCATTAAACATGCTACAGTCCAAAGGACATACAACAACACTGCAGCCACATAGGTGACCTTTGGTTGGGTTTACACATTTTACACCCATTAATGACAGAACAATTGAAAAAACTGTCTCCAGCCTGAGTTCATCCACCTGCTGCCTCGATGTTTTACCCACTAGATTTCTAAAATCAGTATTAAGCAGTTTGTTACCAAACCTCACTGATATAGTCAATAATTCCTTACATTTCTAAGGGCCTTAAAACTGCTGTCATTAAGCCTCTCCTAAAGAAGAGCAGTCATCTACATGCTTCCTTTAGGCCAGTTAATACACATCTGTGGCGTATCCTACCATAATTATGCAGATGACACTCAGATTTACATTTCACTCACAGCAGGGGAAAATGGACCGATCCATTCACTGTGTCACTGCATCGAACAGATTGATGTGTGGATGCAAAATAATTTTCTCCAACTGAACAGAAACAAGACTGAAATAATTATCTTTGGAACAGAAACAAAGAGAAAGTGTCAGCAGTCACCTCGAGTCTCTTTCTCTAAAATCTAAAAACCAGGTTAGAAATCTAGGGGTCATCATGGACTCAGACTTAAATTTCCAGAGTCACATTAAGTCAATTACATCATCTGCATTTTATCACCTTAAAAATATTTCCAGAGTCAAAGAGATAATGTCTAAACCAGACTTAGAGAAACTTATTCATGCTTTTATCTCCAGCAGGTTAGATTACTGTAACGGCCTGCTCACTGGTCTCTCAAAACGAGGGTTAAGACAGCTGCAGCTTATTCAGAACGCTGCTGCTCGGGTTCTAACTAACACCAGGAAGTACAACCACATCAGTCTAGTTTTAAAATCTCTGCACTGGCTTCCTGTTGTTCAGAGAATATACTTTAAAACAGCACTGCTGGTTTACAAGTCTCTTAATGGTTTAGCACCAGAATATATTTCTGAAATGCTAGTAACTTATAAGCCTCCTCGGACTCTGAGAACATCTGGGACAGGGCTTCTGCTCGTGCCCAGAGTTGGAACTAAACAAGGTGAAGCAGCGTTTAAGTTTCATGCAGCAAAAATCTGGAACAGCCTCTAAATCTTATATATATATCTTGCGATAACAATATTCAGCAGGTTCTGTATTTTCTATTGTACGGAGTGGCATTTACAACTATACATTGTCACAAATAGGGTCACAACTATTATATAATGGGGTCATCACTTGAGAAGGAGTACTGTCCCCTTGGGAAATCATTCTAAGATTATAGAATAAATAACATAAATACACGTGGTATGTATAAAAGAAGAAAGCAGTGCTGTGTGATCTTACATAGACCACTTTGAATCATAAATGTTAAGTACACAGAATCTGATTGGGTTTCTCTTTCTCCAGCTTTTTGGGTCCAATCTTCAACCACAGCTTGATGTCCGTACGGTTCTGACCGAAGACCGCGCTGAGCTGAGGAAGAAGGAGAGATGTTTTTGGTCACAGTTTTCTCACATGGAAATACTTGGGAGTGACCAATATTTACCTGCTGCTGAAGCTCCCTGAGAGCAAACGGGTCAGTGAGGTCAGTGTCAGAGCCAATGGTCATTCTGAGAACAGTCACTCTAGACACAACCAAGTCAGGTCCATAACAGATGGAACTTAACTTCCAGTCACAGCCTAAATCACTCCACAAATGATATTCATCTTCACCCACACAGGTTTGAAAGACCCCCCAATTATCTGGCTTTAGCCACGCCCAGTTTCTAAATGTGCCTTGGCTCTGATCAGACCAGGCAAATGGGATCCGGTAGAGTCCGGTCCACACACTGCCTCCCCAGGGTATGAGGCTGGAGACTTGGCTATTCACGTCTGCGCTCTCTATGGTGGCCAGGTCAGTGTAGTGCTCTCTGCAGTACGCCTGGGCATCGCTCCACTTCAGCCAGGTGGGATTCAACACATATGTTATGGATTCATCTGTACCTGGTTAGGAAAATAACAAAAAGGATTGACCATTAATAATGAACCTACTAAAACCTTTCATTCAGTAAATCACACAAAGACTTGTGCAACAAGTTTGTCTCTGTGTCATCTGTATGGTCAAATGTAAATGGACTGGCAAGAACCAGGTTGGTGTTGTAAGGCTTTGTGATAACGAAATAAACAGATTCATGTATTTTAATTATTTCTCTCCTTCTCTTTTCTCTTGCTTTCTTATCTGAAAAGCATTGTGAACAATATCAGATTTTTTCCACTATTTGGAGAAAAATTCAACTATACAGTCTATTAATATATATTGTAAAATGAATTATCTTAGAAAACCACATCATTACTAGAAAGCGTCTCCTAACCTCCAGCAACAGCTTTTCTTTTATTCAAAAAAGTGAATCTCTCAGTTATCTCTGATATCTCTCTTGTTTTTCATGTGTGTGCTCTTTCTATGTGTAAGCAGACGTATTTACTGCTGGAATAGACAATTTCTCTGTATTGTCTCCAGCCATTACTTTCTTGTTGACATCATTGTAGACCAGGCATGCCGTCAATGGCATAGACATACTGCGGCTCTTTAGCCCCCCTCTTGAGGCTTCCTGAGACATCGGTTTGGTGTTGATTAAATGTGCAGTGCAGCAGTTCTGCTAGACTTTAGTTTCTTTCACATGTTTAATAACCTAACAAAGAACTACACTGTGTGCACAATTATTAGGCAAGTGATTATTTAGACCATATCATCATTTTATCCATAATTTCAAACTCCAAGCTGTACAAACTGCAATATGCATATCAGGTGATGTGTATTTGTGTAATGAGGGTGTGGCCTAGAGAGATCAACACCCTATATCAAGGTGTGCATAATTATTAGCCAGATTCTTCTCCTCAGGAAAAATGACTGACTGACTCTCAAAAGTAAAACATTGTAAAAAGTCTTTCACAGGGATGCAGCACTCTTGAACTATCTAAGATACTGGGGCGTGATCACAGAACCATCAAACATTTAGTAGTAAATAGTCAACAGGGTCGCAAGAAACGTGTCGAGAAGAAATGACTCGCTAAAGACCGCCAAAGGCTAGTCAGTAAAGGCTTTAAAGATGAAAAACTAATGACATGGCCCTCTTCTTCACCTGACTTAAACCCAATTGAGAACTTCTGGGCCCTTCTTGAGCAGGACATTTACAGTGAAGGTAAACAGAACACCTCTGAACAGTGTCCGGGAGGCCGTGGTTGCAGCTGCACAAAAAGTTGATTCTGATCAAGAAACTGACTGACTTTGTGAATGGAAGGCTTGTGACTGTTGTTAAAAAGAAGGGTGGCTATATTGGTTACTTTCATTCATTCATTTTCTACCGCTTTGTCCCGTTAGGGGTCGCGGGTGACTGGAGCCTATCCCAGCAGCTTTGGGCCTGAGGCAGGGTCCACCCTGGACAGTGGCCAGTTAGTCACAGGGCTAACATATAGAGACAGACAGTGAGAGACAACCATTCTATCTCACATTCATTCACTAGAGACACTTTAGAGTTGCAGATTAACCTGTACATGCATGTCTTTGGACGGTGGGAGGAAGCTGGAGTACCCGGAGAGAACCCACGGTAACACGTGGAGGACATGCAGACTACTATATTGGTCACTTGAGTTAGTTTATCATTCTCACTTTAACAGGTGAAAGCAAACGAGTGAGATGGAAATATCTATATTTTTCATTTAGTTGCATAATAATTCTGCACACTAATAGTTTCCTAATAGCGGTGTACATGTAGATATTCTCTTAAGAAAGCCAAAACCTGACTTTTACTACTTAAATCTCCAGGTGTGAGGGTGTGTTAACATTTTGGATTGACCAAGTGCGCTGTAGTTGTTCAATAAAAATAATCCTCAAAAATACAACTCGCCTAATCATTGTGCACACAGTGTATAGCCTATAACACAAAATGGAATCTATGCTGCAAAGATACCAATTTAGCCCCTGCATGAGAGAGTAAACAAACTGTAAAATTAACTTGCAGCTGCCTGGGCTCTGAGCTTTGTAAATATTTTGTTAAAACATCACTGAGTACAAACCGCACAGACTAAGAACAGAGAGCACTGGGTTAAATTCACTCATTCATTTGACATTTACAATTATTGGAATATTTCTGAATGTGTTTTTTTATTATTAAGTGATTAATACTGTAAACAAAGACATAGACAAAAGAGCTACCATAGTGCACCTCACTAAGACAAATTGTAGAAGACGCACAATGATGAAAGACACAAGACAGCAACACATTCTTGTAACATAAAAGAGCATAAAAAGGAATCAAAGATGTTTGTTGTTATTATCATGTTAATAATGCAGATGTTTTATTTATATCTAAAGAGAAAATATTAGATAAGTTAACATATTGCCAAAAAACAAAAGTAGACAATATATAGAAGAAAAAAAAGAAGAAGAGTTGAGTATATATAAAAAATAGTAGCAATAGAAAAAGTAACAATATACAGTCCTTGTTATAATATCTTCCAGGAAGACATCCTATGTTACTGTTACTGTCCTGTTAAAGAATGATGATTGTTCTATAGCAATATGTTCTATTAATAAATTGATCCAGTCTGTAATGTGTAATAATTGTTTGGGTTTCCAATTTGAAACAAAAATATTGTGATAAATGTTTCTTGATCACACAAAGTGATAACAAAGAGTTGAAAATGTAACCAAGGAGGGTGGTCATATGTTCTCCATAAACCGATACGCACTCATATATAGAGCCAGCTGATGTTCTCAAACTACCATAACAGGCCTGGAATAAGAAGCTGGTTCATGCCATACCAACATAATGCAGCGTTCAATTGCACTGTAAATACTATAATGCCACAAGCTTTCTTTTCTTTTTTTATTTATTTTGTTTAATATATCATTAGCTCATAAATATGCTCTATTGGTCACAGCTCTCACTTTTAATTTTTGGTGAAAGAAGGTTGTCAATCTCTGGTGTAACCAATGGGAAGTGTCCCTCATTCCAGAGCAAAAATGTGATTGGCCAAAACTTCCTGTATGTGATCTTTACTTGTGGCTATCACTAAAATGCAATTTGGTGAGTGCAGTTTTCCTCAGGTATGAGAAAAAGTGACATTTTCACTTACATACATTTTAATGGTACTAGTCTACACAGTGTGTCAACGTTCAATCAATGGCAGAAAATTCTACTGTAAAAATGTATTTTTCAGCACAAACAATGTTGCACAAACGCAAAAGATAAAATTATACAAATGGAATGAAGTAAAAAATGCATTATATTTCAACATATTTGTACAATGTTTAATGAGATAAAGAATAGGATTTTAGTCGAAATAAACTCTGAACCTCAAGTTATGTTGATGTAATGTAGTTACATTTTGTGATTCTGAATTGGCTCAGTGTTTTCTTCAAAGAAGAAAATAAAAGCATGCTGATCATTAAACTGTGGTTTTGGGAGAGAAAGTGTTCTCTGTCTCGGCTTTAACTTCTTTAGATAGTTCGAAAAGAGACATTTTCTGTTATGTTTCAGAGAAAATGTGTCTAACATAATAAAATCCATAGTTTATAATGCAAATGTGTAAGAAAGTGTCCTTACCATTAAAACAAACAGAGGGAATCGTAAAAACAGGCCAGGTCCAACCAGGTCCCGCTTGAAACCATCTCAACACAGTACTCCCCAATGAGTTTATTCGGTTCACCTAATGCCCAGGACTCGTATCCAGATTTGCTTGTTTCACCGGTCGATGACCATCTCCAGGACGAGCTGGCATTTCCCATGATTCCCTTCCAGGTTTTTGGGTCATCCATCAGTCCAATCCATACCAAACCCATAATATTGGCAGGTCTTTTCAGACTGTTGATGTCGTCCATACTGTCAAAGGTAGCTAGGTCGGTGTACAGCTCTCTACAGTTCTGCTGGGCCTCAGCCCAGGTCAGCGGCTTGGAGACATAGTAGTACTGTCGGGACAACCAGCACGAGGGCAAACACAGTCCTGGAGATGCCCCAAGGTGACATATATTAAAAACATATGGAGTTTTAAAAAAATAGACTAGAGTCTGAAATAGTACAAGCAGAACCAAGTAAAAAACATGACAAACTAGGATTTGTGTGGCCAGTAAATCTAACAAAATATAACATTTTAAACTTACCAAATATAATATAAAGTGTGACATTATATGTCTCCATTTCTGACTTCACTGCAAAGGGAATTGAGTAGAAATCAGTTATTTCCTACCTTTATGAATCTGGATTGAGAATATCTACAATGAAAAGTTACTCACATAAATAAATGTGAATTATTTAGGGACAAGCAGATAAAAATCCTCCTTGAAGTCTGGGTAATGTCTGAAGGAAAATTACTGATAATCCCTTTTTAATGAATTCAGCCTCAGATGATTTGGTTAATATGCAAAACCAAGCTTAAACATTGATGGCACATGTTTGAATGCAGCATCTGGAGTCACAAGCCTCCCTCCTCAGGCCATACCCCTCAGCAACAGCCCCGAGCCCAGATGCTCCAGTCTCAATGATGATATACATATGTGTTCTCACCCAATAGCTCACTGTAATAAAATCTCACCATATTAAGTCATCTAGGCTGCTATTGTAGTACTATTATTATATAGTTTTATTGTACTAGTAGATATTGTTACTGTTACATCCCTATAAGCTGTTATTGGTCAAAATTGGATGATGATGATGATGATGATGATGATGATGGGTCTTTGATTTGTGGTGGACCCTTCACTTGACTGAAACTCTCTTTCTCACAAATGGCACAGCTGTATTGATTATTTAATTTTTCCAAATACAACAGGTGTTCTCCTGAGAAATTGGAAGTATTGTAATCAGTGACCATGTGATTCTAGGTCTGGAAATGGCGGTGAGTGTAATGTCAGCAAAAGGAGATAGATGTTTGATATGTCTTTTGAAAGATAAGAAATCTTACGTGTCCAGTCAATTTAAAACCTTCCTGACATCAATTCTCAATCTACTGATAACCCCTCTCTGCTGTGGAAACATTTAAGGTGTCAGATATAGGTTACTCAGCATCCTAAAAACGACTGACTTCCTCATCTGACTTGTTATGTGTCCTGTACAAGCTGCTCTTGACTCTTTGCTGACACAACAGGCAAAATGTGCAGTTTTGTTTTCCAGACAGAGGCTATATAAATTCTGTGACAAACCAAATAATTACCACAATCATAGATGCTACTGGCACTTGTTATTTCAACAATAAAAGTATTAATAATATTTTTACAGCTTTTTACAATCAACGATGCATCTGGGATCATTTTACATTTTATACATTTATATTCAATAGCCTTTGCCTCAAGTGCAAATCAAATAGAAATTTCTCAAGAGAGAGGGCCATTGCCTTTGTGCAAAGCAAGCAGCATGCATATCAGAACTCAAAAACAGTGATAAACAGTGATACTAAGTGGAGTGGTAGGTCCTACTTTGTGTGTGTGTATGTTTGCATGTGTTTCTGGAAGTCGCTACATTGTTCAGTGGTAATGGTCTTTGCAAATTAAAAGTAAAATGTGAATGTTTCTTTTTTTTTCCTGTTATTTCCCTACTAAGTGGAGCAGAGATGTAGTGGTGCTACCTTTAACTGCTGGAAAATATGGTAAGGTTTAACTGAACTAGATGCCAACATTGTTTCAGGAAACAATGTCTTCCCCAATTAGTTTTTAAATGAGGACCAAAATATGCCAAGCATGCAAGACTTAGGGCCAAAATGATATTATTTGTTTTTGTCAGTACAATTTGTTTTATTTGCTGAACACTAACAACTTCAGTGACATAAGCTGTATTACAAACAACCACTCATAATATATTGTAGGTATATTGCCAGAACAGTGCATTCTGAGGAAAGATGCACTTATTTCACTTATTTACATTTATTAGCAATTATCTTGAATTGTCTCGTCTTTGTCACGCTGAATTCAGTTGCAAAAATGTCACGGCAGCTGAGTGTGAGTTGTGTCTTCAAACCGCCAAATAGTTCTGATATTGTTAGTTAAGGTGAAAAAAGAGGACATGATGCAGAGGAGGATGAAGGACAGACAGACAACACTGAACAGGGCAGACAGGTCTAAATAAGCTAAGTTCATTTTTGATTTTTCCCCTTCAATTAAAATGTGTAACATGCTGCGTTCTATACTTAGAAATGTAGAAATGTTCACAAGTCACAAGTCTTATTCCAGACTTAGCCTCAGTACTTGAAGCATAATACTGCAGTCTTATAAATAAACCTATTCTATATGAATGTATCATTTTGAAAAAGTACGACTAAATCTTTAAAAATGTGTTCAACAGGACGTCATCAGAAGCTACTATTTGTAGAGGAGGTTTCTTGAGGTAGAGCTTATATGACTGGGTTTTACCTGCTATGATTTGGGTTTCTTTACAATGTTACTGTGTGTACAGTGATTATAATGTTTAGGATGTTGGGGGTTGTTTATATCTTTGGCCTAGTATAAAAAGCAGGTGTGTGCCTCATTAGGCGGGTGATTCTGTTTGTGGGGAGAGAAGGCCGATGCTGCCGATGCTGTATGTATAGAAGGTGGGGGACACTATAAATAAAAGCCACCTTTTGGACTTGACTTTGCCTCTGAGCCTCTCTTCTGCAGCAACTTTAGCCACTCAATGCTACACTACTTCACAAGAGCTGCAAAGAGTGTAGCGTGTGTTATAACAGCAGCACACTAATGAAAACTACTACTACTGTACAGCCCTGTACTGTCCTCTGCTCTGTTCTGCTGTCTCTGCTGCACTGGACCATTTTCTATTTTCACATTTTATTGAACTTGTAAATGATTATTGAAAATATCTTATTTACCAAATCTATGTTATACTCTAATCCGCTACATTCATTCATTCATTTTCTACTGCTTAGTCCCGTTAGGGGTCACGGGTGACTGGAGCCTATCCCGGCAGCTTTGGGCCTCAGGCGGGGTACACCCTGGACAATCGCAGGGCTCAGCTATTTACAAAACCTTTCTATTTTACACACTTCTAGGGAAATTGTTTGTTTTATAGTAAACCATTGATAGAAATAAAGAATATTAAATGGCAAAGCCAGCACTGGAAAAAAAAACACACTATACGGCCAACACAAGTTTAAACATAGAACATCAAATAGCATATCATCCCGAGTTTAGCTTATCATCAGTTTGCCAATGTTCACCCGTACAAATCAACCGTACAATCTGAGTGTGTTTTCAAGAGTCTAATAACGTTTAAAGTTGTTGTCTTAGGGTCCTTTATTTGTACCTCACAGATTTGGCTCGGTATTGTTGGCCCTGTTGATGCACTCCCGGCTCAGAGAAGGGAGGGGGAGCAAGTGCCGAGCAGGCATCCATGCGAGCGGGTGTGTCGCGAGTCTTTGGACCACGAGTTCGAGTCGGGTCACAAGGTTCATCCCGGAACCTTCTTAAGGTGCTCCGACTCCCCTGGGACTCTTTTAGCCAGAACACCTGGAGCAACAGGAAGACAGAGGTAAGGAGGTGTTTGAACTGCTACTAACTATGCATTTGCTCAATTAGTCATTGCACAACAGTGATATACTTCTGTTGTTTCTCTTCTTACAGACCACACCACCCAGTTACTGCTGAGAGGTCAGACACTGGTCAAAAAATAATAAACAATCCAACACACAGGGTCTCACAAGAGGGTCTGTGCATTTTTAATACCATTTCACCCTAAAGCATACACTATGTCTCAAAAATCAAGTAATGAACCCTTACATTTCCTCCCTCCTCTTTTAAGGCCACAGTACCTCTTGTTAATGGATTCTGGACAAACAGTCAGCCACTGTATTAGACTTTCTGACCCTGTTGTGGACAGTAAAGTTGTTGGTTCTTGATCCTACAACTAGCAATTCTAATGTTTTCTTTCTTAATTTTGTGGACCCACTGGAGAGCACGGTGGTCAGTTTCCTGGTTGAAGTGCTGTGCCAACAGGTAATATCTCAGTGCCTCAATCGCTCACCTCATGACCAAGCATTCTTTTTCCACCATCAAATACCTGGTCTCTCTGTCCAGTAGCTTTCGGCCTCCTCTCTCCGTCCACCTCCTGCAACAGGACTACACCTGGGCCCACTCCAGATGCATCAGTTTGTAAGATGAATGATTTGTTAAAGTCTGGTTTCTGTGTGTTTATGGCCTCCTTTAGATCCCTGAACGAAAGGTCACATTGGTCAGTCAATCCAAATATGCAGCCGAGAACTCTGAAACATCTCTCAGAACATAGTCCATTAGTCTTTGGAAGGTGGCTGGTGCCCCTGGAGTCCGAAAGGCATAACCCAAAATTGGTACTGACCAAACCAAGTTTTGAATGCTGTCAGCTCTCTCCAATAGCCTTTGCTCTAGTCCAGTGTGGTAATGTATTTTGCTTGACCCACTCTAGACCAGCTCATCAACCCAGGGCATTAGGTAATGTTCAACCAAGGAAAAAGAATTCAGGTACCAAAGATAAATGCAAATGCAAATGCATCTATCTTTCTTTGGTACTAGCACCACTGGACTGCACCATTCACTACTGGATGCTTCAATTATACCCAGTTCCGCAGGGTCTGTGGTCTGATGGAGGGCGCAATGGCTCAGTGGTAGAGCGGTCGTCCTTTAACTGGAAGGTAGGCAGATTTCCGCTCTCCTCACAGATCATGCTGTCAATGTGTCCTTGGGCAAGACACTTAATCGACCTCACCTCCAGTGGTGTTCCAGCTGTAACACTGGTAATTAGAAGCTCAATGTAATTTGCTTTGAATAAAATCAGCTAAAATGACTAGAAATGTAAGAAATGTAACACTGGTGAATGGAAGCATCATGTAAGTCACTTTGGATAAAAGCGTCTGCTAAATGACTAAAAGAAAAGAAAGGGAAAAAAGCTCAGAGCGCTGGTTCACTGGCAACTGGTCTCCAGTGCCTGTTGTGGCAGAAACCTTCAAACTCGGTGGTGGACATCAGAAGTAAGGGATGCCGTCAAGCTGAAGAAGGCATTGAGGCAAAATGTCCGACACCTCAGGAGGAGGAAGCAGTACCCTGTTTACAATGGAGGTGGGCAGCAGTTGACCTCAACTGGGAATATTGTTGGATGATGGAAGGAATACTTTGAGGATCTCCTCAATCCTTCTGACACATCTTCCATGGAGAAAGCAGGGGGACCAGATGGTGTGTTCCAACTACAGAGGAATCACACTCCTCAGACTCCCTGGGAAAGTCTTTGCCAGGGTACTGGAAAGGAGAATTTGGCCAATGGTCGACCTCAGATTCAGTATGAATAATGCATTTTTTGTCCTGATCATGGAACACTGGACCAGCACTATACCCACTCCATGGTGCTGGAGGGTTCATGGAAGTTTGTCCAACCAGGCCACATGTGTTTTGCGGGTCTGGAGAAAGCATTCGACAATGTCCCTTGCGGCGCCTTGTGGGGGGGTGCTCTGGGAGTATATGTCCGGGGTCCTCTGCTAAGAGATGTCTGGTCCTTGTACGACCGGAGCAGGAGGTTGGTTCACATTGCCGGCAATAAGTCACACATGTTCCTGGTTGAACTCCAGCAGGACTGCTCTTATTATTACCGGTCCTGTTCATTATTTTTTGGGACAGGATATTTAGGCGCAGCCAGGAAATGGAGGGAGTCTGTTTTGGACCTCCACTGTGCACTTTGAAGGTTTGTAGCCGAGTGTGAAGCGGCTGGGATGAGAAACACCACCTCCAAGTCCATGGCAATGGTTCTTAGCCGGACAAGGGTGGTTTGTCCTCAAGTAGAGGAGTTCCAGTATCTTGGGGTCTTCAAGTGGGGGAAAGGGGGAATGGGAGGATGACAAACGGATGCTTAGACTGCTGCCCCCGCGACCGGCCCCCGGTTAAGCGGAAGAAGATGGTTGGATGGATTGATGGATTATTTAAAATTGTTAAGCTTTTACAAATCTTTATTTTGTCCATAAATATCCGGCGACTTCTTCTCCTGAGACAGTGTGAATAACAAGACTGGAGCAAGTGCGTCAGCTAAATGAATAAATGTAAAAGCTAAATGAA
>JALDNG010004166.1:0-20249 GCA_024349245.1 Neodontobutis hainanensis | reverse complement strand
CAGACACTTGTTACAGACACTTGTTACAGACACTTGTTACAGACACTAGTTATAGGCACTTGTTATAAACACTTGTTATAAACACTTGTTATAGACACTTGTTATAGACACTTTGTTATAGGCACTTGATATAGACGTTTGTTATAGACACTTGTTATAGACACTAGTTATGGACACTTGTGCACACCTGCACACCTTCAGATCTGCAGTGACTGGTTCAGGCTGGCACAGTTTCTCTGGTCATCTTAGGCAGAACAAAAGATCTGTGTTATTATTTACAATTACAGTATTATATTAATTTATTTTAGAGATTTTAAAGTGTGTATAAATGAAAGCGCTAGTCTTTTATTCCGTGTGTTCTGTGTCTGGGTCAGGTCCTAGTTAGTCCTGGTTTAGACCTGGTTTAGTCCTGGTTTAGTCCTGATTTAGACCTGGTTTAGACCCGGTTTAGTCCTGGTTTAGACTTGGTTTAGACCTGGTTCTTGTCTCTTCACAGATGCACTGACTCCGAACATCTCCATGTCTGTCTCTGCTGACGGGGTCTCCGAGGCCCAGCCTCAGGGGCTCCGGGTGCTGCTGGGCTCAGACTTCATCGTCACATGCTCTGTCCAGCCTCAGTTCCCAGGAGGCTCCTTCCAGCTCATCTGTCCCACTCTGGACCCAGCTCAGAACCACACCCTGCCAGCTGTCAATCACTCCGCCCACTTCCTGTTCTCTGACGCTGGCTCCGCCCACAGAGGAGGCTACACCTGTGTTTATCACCTCCATGTTTTCTCTCGCAACTTCTCGTCTCAGAGCCAGACCCTCTATCTCACTCTCGGAGGTAAGTCTCTACAAACCTGTGTCTTATCCTCCCAGACACACATTTATGTTTTAATAAAGTCTATAAACCCTGTCCTAAAAAGATACAAGCCACTGCAACAAAAGCACTTTCCATTTCTACATGTGATGTGTTGATGTGTTTCAGCCTCTGACTCAAAACTGATCATAAGGGTCCTCGTCATCCTCCTGATGAAGCTCATATACATCCCTGCCCTCTACTTCTACTGTCAGGTACTGTTCTCACCTGTGTTCTACTGTCAGGTACTGTTCTCACCTGTGTTCTACTGTCAGGTACTGTTCTCACCTGTGTTCAGTCTGTTCTACTGTCAGGTACTGTTCTCACCTGTGTTCAGTCTGTTCTACTGTCAGGTACTGTTCTCACCTGTGTTCGGTCCATTCTACTGTCAGGTACCGTTCTCACCTGTGTTCTACTGTCAGGTACTGTTCTCACCTGTGTTCAGTCTGTTCTACTGTCAGGTACTGTTCTCACCTGTGTTCTACTGTCAGGTACTGTTCTCACCTGTGTTCAGTCTGTTCTACTGTCAGGTACTGTTCTCACCTGTGTTCGGTCCAGTTAAACCTGGTTTAGGCCCAAGTCTCTAACTCACACTTACCTGTTGTTGCTCTAAAGAAAGGGGTGGGGCTAAGATTATAGGTTACCTGTAAGGATTGGGACACACACCTGTCGGGGCACAGATGTATAAAAGATAATATTAGGGCTAGACGTTATGTAACATATACAAGTCTTTATAATATAGACTAAAAGATATTATAAATATTTTGTTTGGAATGCTCAAAACACTGTTGTGAGTCCGGTTAGAACTCCAAATAAACAGTCACTTGAAGTTTAGGGTTGGCTTTAACGGACGTGATATGAATCCTTTTACATTGTTCTTTATACTTTGAAGGCAGTGTGGATCTAGAATACAAATGAAAAGAAATAATGAATAACAACTTGAACACTGATAAATTTAACTACGAACTATGTCAAAGTAAAACATTCCCCACAGAAAATACACGTGCTCTAAACTATGCTACATTAAACATCAATCAACACCAACATCTCCAACACTCTCAAATATACTAGACATGTCTTGTAATACCACTGTTAGAAGAATTTTAGTTTTAGGTTTTGTTGTCAAGCAGAGAATCAAGAATTGTTGCAAAGCCGATAGGTTGGATCACACTCAGGTTTATTTTTTAGATCTGGGATCAGTGGCTGCCAAGCAGAGACTGAACCCCGTACATAAAAAGCACTGCCTTTATATACCTTTCAACAAACAACATCTGGTTTACATTTAACTGTCTTCCTATATGGTGAGACATCGACATATCTTTGGTTCACATGACATCTTGACCTCTCTCCTACACACACACATCCTAATTAATTTAAGGGTACCAATAAACCAGGGCTAATAAAAGGAAATGAGCCCTAAACTCAGTTAACCTGGGGTCAGCCCCCATGACCCATGTCTGTTTCCTAACGTTTCAGTCAATTAGCCTAAATACATCCTGTAGAGTTACATTCCACAGTCAGACAGAAAAAGCATACATTGAAATAAACTTACTTGTTATCAATCCACTCTTTTTTTTATTTTCGCCTGAGCTCCCCCTTTTCTTTATTTTTTTTTTTCAGTATTTAAAATTTTATTAAAACATACAAGATTATATAAGGCACTTCAAACTTTAAAATATACATGTTACAATTGTATAATATTGTGATCCCCAACCTGTGTAATAAAAAAATACAGCAAACAATGCACAGAAATCAACATTGACAAGGCTCCTACTAATCTAAATATTAAGAAATTATGATAATATTTAGATGATGAGTCGGCCAAAAGAAACATAACAGGAAGTCCACAAGCCAGCCCGCAATTGGACCGTCGTACCTGTAACTTCCCCTAAAAAGGCGGACTGCCTTAGAATCTCCTAAAGAAAAATAACAAACCGTGAAAATAAGACTACCACGCTCATCACCATTTCTAACTATCAAAAATAAAAAGGAGCTTCAGCATTGAGTTGCCTATGTTGACATCTGCTGTGGCATTGGATAATGAAACCATCATGGCTCAGAGGCTCTCAGCATTCATGTGGCCGAAAACATCCTCATTATTTTTTTTTTAGAGATATCTTCAGTTGGACATCTCCTTTTCCTTCAGTTCTTTGGGTTCAGTAGGTGAAATCAATTCCGCAATGGGACACTGAATCAGGTTGTGAGGATCCTGATGAACTAGAACTACAAGAAGAAGTATCAATATTCTCTTTGAGGACATTTTGTTGAGTCACATGCATTGGGCTCTGTATCATAGTCATGCTCATAGAAGAAGTGATAGATTTGAGTATAAGTGATCTAAGTATAGGTATACAGCAGCAGAAGAGGATACCGATGGGGAGCAGGAACATCAAAATTGGACCACATATACCTACCAACCATCCCAACACTGAATTTCCTGAGAAGAAATTCATAATTTTCTCTATAAAAGGAGGGTATTTCGTACTTGTTAGTTTAATGTCTCTGTTAGTTTGAGCAATCACTTGTTGTATGTTTTTCAAGTTATGAATGGCCTCCGATAAATTCTTTGTACCTTCTGACTTTGAAGGTAAATAAGTACAACACCCATCCCCTACAATACCACAAACACCACCCTGGGATGCTGTGAGTGCATCTAAAGCTATACGATTATCAGCGACAAATTGTTTTAAGAGATCTAATTCATTATTTAGAGTTTGGAAACCCATCAACGTAGCATCAGCTAATTTTGACACATCATGCCTGGTAAGGGCTATAAGACAATGATTATCATATTGTAATTCCGTATTTATAAAAATAGATTTGAAAAATAACTGGGTTTGTGAGAAAGGTCTATTATCTTGAGGAAGTTCAAAATACATGTCACTAATCGTCTTGGGGTTAGTCATTTTAAGTGGAACATATCCTATTGGTCCTTGTGCATTCCTTTTAGATTTAGTACTCAGAGAGGTCTTAGGGAGGAACTCTATTGGTTCCACTACATACATAAGGTCATTTAATGCACATGATCCACATAAACCTTCAAAATACGGAGGTAAAGCAACCCAGATGTTCTTTTCACAACACCAATAAAAACTAGGAGTTGGAACTAGACCCTTTCTTATGATTGTAGCTAAATCTCTTTGTGGTGATATAACATTAAGACACTGTTGCGGTTTTAAGAAACCCACCCTTACGTTACTTTTAGATGTGTCTTGAGAACGCTGTTCAATACATATGTCAAAAGTTGCAGATGTATTAAGTGTTGCTGTAGTTTGAACTCGTTCAACAGCCAAATCAATAGGCACCTGGAAAAGATGTTTCTTGTAAAAACTAGGACAACTAACAAGGGAAGGATAATTACTGGGAACCCTAAAGATGGTGACATAAAGTTTATGTTGTTCAGTTTCTGTCCTCTCATTAATCGTGATATTTGAATAAATTGCATATTGTGTGAATGAGTCTTCCACATTAGTCCGCGCTATGTGTACATTATTAAAACGTATTATCGGTTTATTTTCTGATTGTAAATGTGGATGCGTCTGAACGACATACTGATGAGTTAAAATGCACAAGGTAGGGAGACCTTGTGGTCCTCTAAGGGGTATAGCAACATATGGAAAAGTAGCCTCAGTTGATTTGGGTAATAATGAGCAAGCGTAGCATGATTCTGGAGTTATGCGTCTAACTCTACTCTCTATTGTTTTATACCAAAGATTAGAAGAGAAAAGATGGTTTTCTCCCGTATCCAATTCTATCTCATTAGAATGGTAAATCATATCAGCATCATTTTCAGCAAAATTAGATGATATATCATTCACTGTAGAATGTGATGGCCATTTATCTAGCGTTTCATTTATTGGTGCGTCTACCAGGGGTCTACTATTAGGATCTTCTTTTGAGATCCAATACGGGGTACAGGTACCCTTCCAATTCGCAGGAATAAAAGTATGCATAAAATCTCCACAACTCCATATTAGACGATCAATTGCTGGGAATGTAAAATTGTTAATTATCATATATTGAATGGGACATTTGCTCGTAAAACCAAGATTTTGTTGAAGTATACCTGTGGTAATTGCCTTCACACAGACCAAAGGATGTTGTACTTGAATTGCTTTGAGAGCAAGTGGCTGGAACTCTGAATATGCAGCCTGGTCTAATTGGACAAGGAAATTGGGGGTCATAGTTTTCCATAAAGCGTTACAGAATTCAACAGAGGGGCGTTCATTTATGTTATACAATGTCATAACATAGGAGACAATTTCCTCCCCCGACAAAGACTGATATTGAGTCTTAATAATTGCATCAGTTCGATTTAAGGTTATGTATGTTACGTTATGGATGTAAAATGGTTTGGTAGCATTTACCGTTAAAGGATAGTATAGACATTGAAAATCTAGATGGTTCACCGGTAAGTGGAACAAAAAGTTGATGTCCTCTCCTACATTCTCCCCATCGCTGTTGCTGCGTTTCACTCGTTTGACATTCGTCTTAGTAACTTTGGTACAATTATTCTGTGAAGAAGAACACAAAAACACTTGTGAGTTTTCCAGACGATTTTGTTTTTGTTTCTGTTGTTCAATAATATTAATAGTGATCTCATTTTCTCTGGAATCAGCACTTTGATTAGGTCCATTGTCACAGCATGCCATAGTAACAAGTAGTACGCTTATACCACTGTACATTAGTAATAAGGTCATGCTATAACAAGAAAAGTGACTCCTGTATCGTGAGTTCAGGGAATTTCTCCAGCTGTCCCTCTCTGGTCTGCTCTGCCCGGTGCGGCCTTGACTCTGCTGGCATGGATCCATATCGGGTGTCCCTCCACTTTCACCGCCGTCCGAGTTGCCAAAAGAACCTTGGCAGGTGGTCCGTAGCGAGGTTCACTTGGTCGTGGTTTAAGACTCCTCACCAACACGTAATCTCCTGGACCAAAAGGATGGGTAGGCCTCTCCGACAACACTGGAAAGGACTCGAACACCTGTTGTAGATACTTAGAAACAAAAGTAAATAGATTTTGCACATACTTTTGTTGTAACGGTTTCATATCCATCAAGGTAGCCAGCTGAAAAGGACGGCCCATTAGTATTTCATGCGGGGACAATCCAGTAACTTTGCATGGCATTGCTCTTATATTTAACAAGGTTAATGGCAGTGCATCTAACCACGTCATTTGTCGGGACATATGAATTTTCAACAACTTGTTTTTTATTGTTCTGTTCATTCTTTCCACATTACCTGAGGACTGTGGATGATAAGGAATATGAAATCTCCATTGAATCCCTAATGCTGTAGCCAGTAATTTTGTCACACGCGATGTAAACGGCGTTCCATTGTCGGATGAGATGGACATCGGAATCCCAAATCTGGGAATCACATGCTCCATCAAGCACTTTACCACTGTCTGTGCATTTTCTTTTCGAGTTGCAAAAACCTCTGGCCACTTAGAGAAACGATCAACAATTACCAACAGATAAGAGTAGCCCCTTAATTTAGGCATGTGTGTAAAATCAATCTGCAACTGCTGGAATGGCCCTTCCGGTATTGGCAAATGTTCATGTTTGATTGGTTTTGTGGCTGGATTGCTCCTTGCACAAGTCAAACATTGCTGAATGTATCGTTTTACATGCTTTTCTAATCCAATGGTAAAAAATATCTTGGAGATAAAGGTAGTTATAGCCTGATAATTAGCATGGGTAATCCCATGTACATAAGCTATAAGTGGGTAATACGCAGATTTTGGCAATACAATGCGTTCATCACTTGATTTCCATACCCCATCTATGCCTTTCTGACACCCCTTCTTTTCCCATTTCTCCTTCTCAATTTCAGATGACTGTGTCTGGAAAGAAATTAAATCATCAATAGAATAAGGAGGATCAGGTGTTTGAGAAGTTAGTAAGGATATGTTCAACCATGGAGGATAGGAGGCATGTAGAGCAGCTTCTTTAGCATTCTTGTCAGCTAAATTGTTACCTCTAGCCTCAGGCTGTCCTGTTTTTGCATGTCCTGCACATTTCACAATAGCAAGTTCACTAGGTAACATCATAGCAGATAGAAGATTTTTAACTAGTTCAGCATGTTGAATTGTTTTTCCTACTGCCGTAATGAACCCTCTGTTTTCCCATATTTTTCCAAAATCATGGGCCACTGAAAATGCATATTTTGAGTCAGTGTAAATGGTTGCCCGAAGATCTTTAGCAATGTAACAAGCTCTGGCTAAAGCTATCAACTCTGCCGCCTGTGCAGAGGAGACAGGTATGCGATAAGCTTCAACACATTGATCATTACTGTCCACAATGGCATAACCTGAGAGTGTAGTCTGATCGTCGGGTCGCATAGATGACTCATCACAATATAAGACTATATCACTAGTCTCCAGTGGAGTTTGTTGTAAGTCCATTCTGACACTTGTGGACTCATTGATTAAATCCATACAATCATGAATAACATCATTGTCATTGTCATCTTTGTCATTACCATGCAACAAAGTTTTCAAATGCACTGCCGGATTGGCATGCACTGCTGTGGAAACAGTAAGATTCTGTGTCCCTGTTAAAATATGCTCATAATTACTGCGTCTCTGACTTGTCATATGTTGTGTTGTCATGTTGGTCAAAATAATCCCTATCATATGACTTGTATGTAGGATCATTGGATGTCCCAAAACAATAGTTTGTGCCTTTTCAACCATTATAGCAGCAGCTGCCACCGCCCTCAGACACGGCACCATTCCTTGAACAATCAAAGGCAATATTTTTGAATAGTATGCCACTGCTCTCATGCCACCCCCGTGAGGTTGCGCCAACACAGCAGAGGTCACCAACCCATCTTCTGCCACATACAGATGAAACACAATCTTATAGTCCGGCAGGCCCAGTGCTGGTGCATGGCACAATAGATATTTAATGTGCCTGAAAGCGTGTTTCATCTCAGCCGTCCATTGAATCGGCTCTGGTTTGTCCTTTGCAATGGCTTTGCGGAGCAGCACATCATAAGCTGCATAGCCAGCCAACCATGGCCGCGAGTAATTGATGAGACCCAAGAAGGACAGCATTTCAGTCTTTGTCTGTGGTTTGTTCAGCTTCGTTATTGTCTCTATTCGTGCTGGAGACAAATATCGACATCCCCCTTTCAATACATAGCCCAGGTAGTTCACAGCAGGTTGACAGAACTGGAGCTTTGCAAGAGAGGCTCGGTGTCCACCATTGGCCAGATGTGTGAGGAGAGCAAAGGAGTCTTGGATGCAGTCAGACTCAGTTGGAGATGCAATAAGAAGGTCGTCAACATACTGCAATAGCGTCGAGGCCCCCGGGAGCACAAGTGAGGACAGGTGCATTTTAACAGCTTGACAGAAATAACTAGCACTGTCGATGAAACCTTGTGGTAATCTCGTGAAACAATAGGTTATGCCGTTTATTGAGAACCCAAATAAATCTTGTGTATTCTCATGTACTGGAATTGAAAAATAGGCAGAACATAGGTCCACCACCGTGTAACAAACTGAGTTAGGAGGCAGTGCTGTTAAAATGGCATTGACATCTGGCACATTAGGTGCTTCATTTACCTTTCTCAAGTCATGTATGAAACGCCATTTGTTTGTTCCTTGTTTCAAAATTGGATTGATAGGTGTGTTACAGGGTGACGTTCGTCTGACAATCACGCCTTGCTGTAACAAACTATCAATGACTGGTTGGATGCCTTTCACCTTTTCCGGTGAAAGGGGATATTGTTTAACATAGACTGGGTATTTACTGAAGTCAATTCTGGCTTCATAAGGTGGTATTTGAAGCAAGCCTACATGGTTAGCATGTAAGGCCCAAAGTTGACTTGGGACTGATGACAGCACTGATGGAGGCTGTAATCTAATCTTAGTAGGGGCTTCATTGAAAACATCAGGCTGAAACATCTTTGTCATTGCTAGTTGTTTGATAAAGAAATGGGATGGTTCAACTCCATATGACCACACAACATAATCATTATTCTTTTCTTTTTCATCTGGAGGCCTGAGAAGATAAAATTTACAAGATGCAATTAAGGGTTTAACATCTTCAAATCCAGTCCTCATTGCACAAACAATAGTCTCAATCAGTTCATCACTATGTTTCCACAGCAGCAACAGTCCATGCGGTGCTAAGTAAAAACATGGTGAGGTCTCTTTTAATAGAGAGGGCTCAATAGACTTGTCTGAAAATGGCTGGTTAACTGGTTTCAACATTAACATTGCTGCAGCAGCTGCTGCATGACATTTAGCTAATTGTTTGATTCCACTTACAGAAAAAATTTAGGATACATCCTGTGTATTTTCCAAAACTGTAGCAGCCATGTAAAAATCTATACCAGCTTTAGCATTAACCATCAACTGGTATATCATATGTGATGAAACATGTACTATAACACCATCAGGAGAACAAACAATGGTTGCGTTCAATTTGCACAATAAATCTCTTCCTAGCAGAGATATCGGCACTGTTTTGCTCAATATGAATGAATGATGTAATGTTACATCATCATATTCCACTAGTAGAGGAACTGAAAGAAATTCAGTTTGTGGGACTCCTGAAACACCGACAGAAATGACAGTCTCTTTTCCTATTGGACCTGTGATGTATCTTTTGTTTATACATGAGATTGTTGCTCCTGTGTCAATAAGGAAAGGAATTCTCCTCCCTTCTACAACCAAACTCAACTGAGGAATTTCAGATGGTTTCCGTGATAATTTAATATGAGGAGCATTGAGGATCCAAACACTGTCATTGTCCCTCTGTCGGTAATCCTAGTGGTTAGACCATATTACTTCTGAGGCAGAAGGTCGGGGATGCTGTAACTCACCAGCTGTCTGTGTCTCTGTATTCAGAGCAGCATTCAGAGGTGCTGGGTATGTGTGTGTGTCCTGCCCCGTTCCAGAGAAAGGAGGTGCATTAGGAGAAGTTGGCCCTCCTCTGGGTCCGCCCATGCTATAATAGTCCAGCCTCTTTCTTTCACAATCTTTTATCCAATGACCTGGCTTCTTACAGTAATGACACACATTACTATGCCCATACTTCGGGCCGTATCTTCGCATTACTCTGCCTGGTCTTCCTCTCCCTCTCTGTGTTACTTGATAATATTTCCCTGCACCCTCAGACATGAAGGCCCTTTTGTCTCCCTGTTTCATCCTCTCTATGGGAAAACCTCTGTCTCCTTCTTCTGGAGATGATACAGGCATATCAGCCATAACTTGTACTGCCTGAACTCGTGTTTTCTGGCCTGTGAACAGTCCTACAGCCTCTAATTCTCTCACCTTCTTCATCAAAGCTGTTGGACTCAATGAATACACTTCTGGAGTAGATATTTTCAATGTATACAATGATTGTGGATCCAATCCATTCAAAAACATAGACACAAAGAAAGGATCTTCCTTGTCTACAACTTCTAACTTTGCCTCTTCTTTCCAGCATTTCTGAAATCTTTGTGCGTAGTTTCCGACATGGTTTCATTAGGTTTTCTTTACACGTAACAATTTGAGAAACATCACGCTCCTGTGCTGCATTCTTTGTCAAGAATGCTTTCAACTCATTAATATGATCCTCTTTATGTTTTTTACTCAGCCAGGGAAATTTCCTCTCCAGCTCTCCTTCACCCACTACTGGACCATCATTCTCTTCATTCAGACTCACACATTCTTCAATCAAAGTGTCTCTCTTAACATTTGGCATTAATGTAGTTAGGATGTAACGCACATCTTTTCCTGACATAGAGCCATGCAGTAAAGCTGAAGTCCACCAATTAAGAAAAGCGGTTGGATTAGAGAGAGGTCCTGGTGCATCTCTGGTAATTCTGGATATTTCAGCTAAAGTTAGGGTTTGTCCATTACTTTATCGTCAAACACAACTAAAGGAGCACTTATCTGTACATCTTGTTCCTGAGATGCCTGTGTGATATCTTTTTCTTTAATCCCTGCTTCTTGTTGGTTTTCTTTATCTTTAATATAACGTTTTATCATTTTGCAGACATGTAGAACCTCTTCATCTGAAATATTAGAGAGAAGCCTTTCTTTTATTTTATCATCAATGGGTTTTGTCATATCAATTGCTACACCATGGTGTTTCTGATACTTCTGTATCACGTTAATCCAACATTCAATCATGCATTCACAACTGCGTGCCACGCTTGAATCCGGCTCCTGTCCCTTCCGGACCAGCCTAAAAAGCTGTTTAAATGCTGCCCTCACACATTCACGTACATACTTCAATTGCTCTTTTTCCACATACTTTTCATCCACTCTTCTCTCCATATTCTCAAATGCCCTTTTGCAATTCTTAAGCCATGCTTCTACACACTGTGATCGCCATTGTTTATGTGAAGGTGTTAAAAAGGCATTAACCGGAAATATCAAAGTAGGAGTTACTGTAGGAGCACTGTCCCCTTTCTCACTCCTTTCACCCGCCTTGTGCGGACAAGCCATAACCCATTCACACTCATCATCATCATCCTCACTGAAACCTTCAGCATAAGCTGGGGGAGGTTTCTCAAACTCACTCAATGAAGGATACATGCTCTGCGCTCTCACTGAGGGAGCAGCCCCCACCCTTTCTTTCTGTCCCTCTACACTCATGTCTTGCTGCGACATGAGAAAGGTGGGCCATAAACCTAACTTAGACGCTGTCTTTTTTTTCTTTTTATACTGATTGCCAGGCCATTGTTTTGCCATCTTTTCCCATACTTCAAACACTTCAATCATATATGACATATCCCATTTAGGATTAGGCACAGCAGTATTATCAATCAGATAAGCGCGTACGAGATGCATCTTGTCAGCTTTAAAGCTGCCTTCACTCGGGTAACGATTATCAGTCCATGTAGCTAAATCAGTAAGATACGGTTCAACATAAAACAATCCTAACTTCTTATGAATCCATTCGCGAGGATTTAACTTATCATTAGGTTTATTCGGAACAACTTTAAGATGAGGGTTTGTCTTTAACACTGCTTTCACCTCTTTACGCTCCTTTTAAGGCAAATCTTCCTCTGATTTTACTTTAATGTTTAGCACATTGCACTTTTTACTGGATTGTGACCCCATGTTAGTAATAGCATGCACTTCAAATATGTACAAAATATACAAACAAACCTGACTCGAACCAACCGCTCTTGCTTTGAACACTTTACAGCACCAAATACGTTTGTTTTCAGACCCCACTATTAACAATTTTTACTATTTGTATTGCCAACAGCAGCATTAAAAAGGACAATCCTAGGTCTCCGTTTGTATTTACTTTGCCAGATCTCTCTTTGATCTGTGCCTACGTAGGGTTTACCTTAACTCCTAGAAACGTCTCTCTAGGGCAATTCGCTATTAGCCAGCCGCGAATTGGCACATGGATTTTCACCGTTATGTTAGGTTCAGCGCGTCCTATAGACCGCTCTATTGTAGCTGTCCCTTTCGGACACTACTGACTTGAACAAGCGCGTGTCTCCAGCCACCGCATACAGCCCTTTCGGCTACTAGAACCCATAAACCGAGTGGTACCAGCCACTCCTATAAAGGGAATATCCCGCACCAGACCTAGTCTGTGCCCGTTTATGGTTCACAAGTCACAAAACTCCTAAATTCTGCCATGAAAATCCTCCGGATTACCAGCGATTGTCCCTATAATTCCCGCATAAAATACTGCAATACATTCAACAGCTCTCACACAAGCTTTCAATCCCACATTAACAATTGTCTATAAGCCACAAGTATTTCTCTTAGATTCTTCTGCTTTCAATTTTAAAATCAGCTGAATGCACTAATAGGTATTACATATATAAAGGAATAAAGTTCCTTACCTAGTGCAACTCTCAAGCTGATCCTGTTCGTGACGCCATTTGTTGTCAAGCAGAGAATCAAGAATTGTTGCAAAGCCGATAGGTTGGCTCACACTCAGGTTTATTTCAGATCTGGGATCAGTGGCTGCCAAGCAGAGACTGAACCCCGTACATAAAAAGCACTGCCTTTATATACCTTTCAACAATCAACATCTGGTTTACATTAACTGTCTTCCTATATGGTGAGACATTGACATATCTTTGGTTCACATGACATCTTGACCTCTCTCCTACACACACATCCTAATTAATTTAAGGGTACCAATGAACCAGGGCTAATAAAAGGAAATGAGCCCTAAACTCAGTTAGCCTGGGGTCAGCCCCCATGACCCATGTCTGTTTCCTAACGTTTCAGTCAATTAGCCTAAATACATCCTGTAGAGTTACATTCCACAGTCAGACAGAAAAAGCATACATTGAAATAAACTTACTTGATATCAGGTTTAATGAGCAGACGATGGAGACGGTACAGGATTTGAAAATGATGGTCAGGTTTAATCTTTGCAAAGAGAAAAAAACAGACACACAGTAATAATGGTACATGAAGGGTTTAGCTTCAAGAGGTAAAAAATACATGGGATTTAATCTCCAGCAGGACACACAGAGATCCACTTTTCCCATAACGCAGAGGAATGTGTCATGAACAGACTGACAGGAACAGAATGAACAGTACTAATAAGATAAGATATTATATAAGCTTACAATTCCCATAACATATCCCTCCTGTTTATGCCTAACATGGCATAAATCAAAATCCCACCGTGAATTGTACTCTTTCAGAGACAAAAACCCAGCGGCAGCTGACCTAGCCTAAGTACATTTGACCCTTTGGTAAATGACCTATGTCCGTGAAAAAGACCCTCTGACAGCCCTCTGCCAAGGTTCACAAACAAGGCCTAAACTATAAAATATGGATAACTGATTAAATGATAACAATTTAATTCAGAACAGAAACATCACCAGGGATTACTTTACTGATCGTTTAAACTCAATAATATGTGCATCAATCAAAAACATGTCATGACTCCAAAAGAATGAAGAAAAAGTGCCAGAGGTTGAGCTGGTCATCCCATCGAACTCAAGAGCTCCGGCCTGGCCCTGCCTATCCAGTCATGACCCTATAACGAAAAGAAACATAAACAGGAGTGAGACTTATGCACATTCTTAATGATTAAAATCAATTCTCTTAAGCATCATAACTTCAATGAACCATACGGCCCTTAGGACTGTAGTATGATCCGTCCTGGAGCTGTTGTCCCGTTGGTGAACATGCAAACGTTAACGTCCCTCAGATATCAAAGTGTTCATCTGAGGTCAAAGGACCACAGTCGTTGGGCAGGTGCATGTCCAGGAATGTTGACCCAGCAATGGCCACATCCATCAATCTCACCAACAAGCTCCGGATACATGGAAATCAACACAAACAAAAGTTATGAGACATGGAAGTGTCACACAAGTACATCTCAACACAGATTTAAAATACCAGTCACTTTTACAGATATTTTGTAATTATTTTTTAAAACCAGGTCAAAATCAATTACTCTATTCCAGAATCCTCTGCCAGTTCCTCTGCAGAGTGTGAAGCTCTTTCTTAAAAGCTTTAGTTATGCTGTTAACTAGACCTGAGTTACTTTGGATGAAATCCTGTAGATCTCACCTTTTCAGCTCAAAGCAGCTCAGTGCTTTTGTTCTGTCCAGTCCTTGGACCAGGTTTAATTCATTTCCAGCTTTAATTCACAGTTACAGCATTTCTCGTGCAATTCATAACCCTTTGTTTGTTATAAATCTACTTAATACACTCTACATTTGCAAATTATTTCAGAAGGTAAACATTCAAATCCCAATGTTAATTAAATTTTAGCCTTATATTCATTAAGGACACCTCGAAGGACCCTCTGTCGTCGATGTACTGCACAATCCAGCAAGAGTACAGTCTTTAACACCGATTAATATAAACTTATCCTGTTTAGGCCAAACCTATTATGTAAAGGGTCTTGACCAGAACACATTCTTTTTCCTCGTCTCTCGGACGGTCTCTCAGCGTTCTCCTACAGTAAACGTAACTACATGGAAGTACTCTCGATGACATGTAATTGTTACCGGCGCCAGCCCTAGGGGAAGCTGGGCGGTAGCAAGTGGCACACAGCTAGGGTTAGCCTGTGTAGCCTAAAAAGGTGTAGTGTGGCTGTGGAGAGACGAGGAGGAGACGTGTTAATCTCACCACAGCTTGTTTAATTCTCACAAAGATCATCTAATTAAATAAAAAACAATACATCAAAAAAATAACCCATTTGAAAAGACAGTAACACATCCATATTGACTAAAAATAAACCACAAAATGAATCATAAAGTGCAAAATAAAAATACAAATAGCTGGATTACAGTAACCAACATTACATACACACTCACTCTTCAACACATTCAATCCCACATTGTAACCAAAGTACATTCATCTACACCATTTCATACTTCCATCTATTTTTCACACCTTTACCGCGCGCGCGCACACACACCAACACACACACACGCGGGTGGGCAACACAAAAGAAATAGGCGCCTGTGAAGGGCGGGAAACTCCTCAGACTTAAATGGTCTGCATGGCTGCTGCCTCAACTAAACTCAAATTTGTGCAACATTTACAATTTAAAACACTAAGAACATACATATCATTAAACTCTTGAGCCATTTACATTGCTTGTATAAGGCTTTAAATACGTCCGTTTCTATCATTGTGAGTTGTGAACTGTTGAACAGGGCACTGCTTAGTGCTAGCTAGCATGCTAGCGGGTTTTTAGCGTTTGAATTAGCCTGATTAAACCTCGATTGTTTGTTACCATTGTTGTCTTACTGGTGGTTAGTTTTTGTTGTGTTTACATAGTTTTTTGTTTAACTTGTGGTTAGTACTGCTGTGTGTGTTTGTTTGAATTTATCATTGTGAGTTGTGAACTGTTGGCTTGACTTAGCTGTACATACACTAGCTTAGCTAAGCTATTCTGTGTTGTTGTTGCTTGTGGCAATGGTTTGCCATTCTTGTTCGGTATTACTAGATAGGTTGTCTCTATTAGAGAGACGTGTTTGTGAGTTAGAGCAGCTAGATCAGCATAGACAGGGTTTGGTTACTTTAGATGTGTCAGGGTTTCCTGATAGTATTAGATGCAGGTCTGATAGCAGTCCTGCTAGCGATAGCTCTAGTTGCGGCTCAACTGTCTCGGCAGTTGTTGCAAAGAGTGATATGTTTGAGCCGGTCCGGCGGCGCAGGCGTGCAGGCAGGGGAAGTCTTCGGTTGTCCGCCCCTGTCGCGGTCACCCCTCTGACCGCGAACCGGTTTCGGCGCTTTCAAGTCCGCTTGTCGCGCTGATCACCGGCCTGTTTCCTCTGCGCCTGCCAACCTGAGCAAGCATTGTACTCTGGTGATAGGAGACTCCATTACCCGCAATGTTAGACTCGAGACGCCAGCCATTGTCCACTGTTTACCGGGGCCAGAGCTTCCGACATAGAGGCTAATCTTAGGTGCTGACATCACACAGGAGGGAGAGTTTCCTCAGACACATACTGGCACCACATACAAGCAGATAGTTATTCATGTCGGCACCAATAATGTGAGAATGAGGCAGTCAGAGGTAACCAAAGATAGCCTAGCCAGGACTCTTGAACTAGGGAACAAGATGAGTTGGCATCGATTAATTGTCTCTGGCCCCTTCCCCGTAAGGGGTAGTGATGAACAGTATAGCAGATTAGTTTCCATGAACCGGTGGCTGGCCCGGCATTGTAGTCAGAAAGGTTATGGTTTCGTGGATAACTGGCCTTCTTTCTGGGGCCGCCCAGGCCTGCTGAGGGCAGACGGCCTGCATCCTACTGGACATGGTGCTGCCATTTTGTCTAGTAATATAGACAGGTGCATTCGGTGCATTTGACACAAGGAATCTCAGCAGGTCGCAGGAATTAGAGAACCTGCTAGTCATGATAGTGCGGGTGTGGAACTGGATAATGTAGAAGCTTTTAGTTGTCTGGTTAGGCCTTTTGTTATCCTGATGTCTACTGCCTAAATCTGTTATTTAGTCCTCAAACACATCTGAAAACTCACAGAGTCAGTGACCCAAAAGCATCCTGTCCTCATGTTATTATAACTCAGAGGCAATCTTTTAAACCAAGCAGAACTGTTGAGCTCGACAACTTTTTCCTGTCGCTATCTCTCCACTGGACCAGCCTCAAATGTCTGCTCTACATCAAGACTGAAGATCGGTCTCCTGAATGTGCGGTCTCTATCCTCCAAAGCACTCCTAATTAATGATCTTATTGCTTCTCATAGCTTGGATTTACTCTGTCTTTGTGAAACGTGGCTTAGGCCCAATGTTTTTCTGCCACTAAATGAAGCCCCTCCCCCTGATTATGCGTATGCACAGGTAGGTCGCACGTCGAAACTGGTGGTGTTGCAGCCATTTATAAAGCTGCATTTTGCTTTACAGGTACATCATCACAGCCGAAATTTAACTCTTTCGAAGTGTTACTCATTAAACATATTTCTTCTCAAATAAACAGAAGGAAGCCATTTTATTTAGCTGTAATCTATCGCCTCCGGGTTCCTACTCTTCTTTCTTGGATGAGTTTGGAGTTTTCCTCTCGGACTTAATAACCCACGCTGATAACATCCTTCTAGTTGGAGACTTTAATATTCATCTAAATAAGGAGTGTGATCCTCTGGCCAGAGCATTTCAATCACTGTTTACGACCCTGTCTTTAACCAGTTTGTTCATGAGCCCACACACATTAGTGGAAACTATCTTGATCTTATTTTGGCTCGGGGAATAGATGTCTCCAATCTCTCTTTCAGATCACTCACTGGTAGAGTTCGAGATAAGTTACACATTTCCCTCAAATTCAGACAAATGCGTAGTGTCTACACGGAATTTTAGCGCAGCTGCAATGGAAATGATTGCCACACGGCTGACAGATGTTCTTCCTAATTTAACTCCAACTGGAAACTCAGTAGAGGCCTACACAGAGGAGGTCCATGCTACCCTCTCAGCCATCACCGACTCAGTGGCACCCCTCAGGACAAAGCCCAGACCAACCAGACGACCTACGCCATGGTATAATGAGGAAACGCGGGCTTTGAAACAGGTCTGCAGGAGTTTTGAACGCAAATGGCGCAAGTCAAAAACAAATCTAAATTATCAAAAGTGGTGTTTGTGTGTAAACACCTATAAGCACGCCCTCAGCACTGCAAAGACTACCTATTTTTCATCTCTTATAAGAGAAAACCGCATAACCCCAGGTTTCTCTTTGGAACAGTTGCTAAACTTATCCAACCAAAAACAACTGAAGACTCCTCTCCCTTTAGTGCACAAGACTTTTTAGATTTCTTTAATCATAAAATTGAAGATATCAGGGATAATATTTTGTTTTTGTCTTCTTTGGCTCCGGGTCCCATTCACTTGGATCCACCGATCTCTCTCTCAGTCTTAGATTCTGTTTCCCTCGATGAGCTGACAAAGGTGGTTTCTTCATGTAAAGCAACTACGTGTCTCCTGGATATCCTGCCAGCAAAACAGCTTAAAGAACTGTGGCCCTATGTGGGGCAAATTATATTAAACATTATAAACTTGTCCCTGTCTACTGGCACCTTCCTTCTCTTTTCAAACAGGCTGTGGTCAAACCCCTCAAAAACCTACTTTGGATCCTGGATGCCTAAATAATTTCTGTTCTGTCTCCAATTTACCTTTTCTATCTAAAGTCCTCGAAAAAGTTGTGCTAAAACAACTTACTCTATATCTATCGGAAAATGACCTCCTCGAGCCGTTTCAGTCTGAGTTTAGGGCCTCTTATTCCACTGAAACAGCTTTAGTTAAAGTGACAAATGATCTCCTCCTTCAGATGGACGAGGACTCATCGGCTCTACTGTTATTGCTGGATCTCAGCTGCATTTGATACTATTGATCCTGCAGTGCTAATCAACAGACTTAAAGATGTTTTTGGCATCTCTGGCTCTGCTCTTTCTTGGTTAGAATCCTATCTGTGTGATAGGTCTCATTTTGTCTCTTTTAATAAATCCTTCTCCTCCACGGCACCAGTGAAGTTCGGTGTGCCACAAGGGTCTGTGCTCGGTCCCATACTTTTTTCACTATATGTTACACCATTGGGACAAATCATCAGAAGTTATGGAGTGAACTTCCACTGTTATGCCGATGATACACAGCTGTATCTACCAATAAAAGTGAATAATACTACTGACATCATGCGTCTAGAGGCCTGCCTCGTTTCAATTAAAACATGGATGTCTCTAAACTTCCTCCATTTGAACGCGGATAAAACAGAGCTCTTGTTAATTGGTCCTGCCAGTCATCGGCACAAGTTCAACAATCTTACTGTCTCCATCAACAACTGTGTGTTGGAGCAACACTGTGAGGAACCTCGGTGTCATTTTTGACTCCACACTATCTCTGCAGCAGCACATTAGTGAGGTCACTAAATTGGGCTTTTTTCACTTGAGGAATATCTCAAAAACTCGCTCCTGCCTCTCTTTAGCTGATGCTGAAATTCTCATTCATGCATTTGTCACATCCAGGCTGGACTACTGTAATGCGTTATTCTCTGGACTGCCGAGGAAAAGTACTCACAGTCTACAAATGGTCCAAAATACAGCCGCCAGACTTTTAACAAAGACCAGGAAGTTTGATCACATTACTCCGGGCCTGGCTTCATTACACTTCCTCATGTTAGAGCTGATTTCAAAGTTCTCTTGTTAACCTATAAAATCCTTTGTGGACGCGCCCTCTTACCTATCTGACCTTATCACCTGGTATACTCCAGCTCGTACCCTTCGCTCTCAGGACGCTGGCCTCCTTCAACTTCCTCGAATAAAGAAGAAGTCTGCTGGCTACAGAGCCTTTTCTTATAGAGCCCCATTTTTGTGGAATGTGCTCCCGGTGGAAGTGCGGCGATCTGACTCTGTTGAGATTTTCAAAAGCAAACTCAAAACATACTTATTTCACCAAACGTATGGAGACTGATGATCATAGGGTTAGGTTTACACTGGTTGTAGCTGTAGGTACACACTCAACCGCTGATATTATTATTACATCTGTATATTTTCAGTAGTATTTAGCACTTTTGTTTTTCTCCTTTCTACCTCCTCCTAGAGTGGACGCAAACCTCCGATCTGCAGGGTGATGTTACTTTTGTAATTAAAGTAAAATATATCTTAGACCTGCTTTAGTCCTGCTTTAGACCTGCTTTAGTCCTGCTTTAGACCTGGTTTAGACCTGCTTTAGTCCTGAATTAGTCCTGGTTTAGACCTTTGTTTAGTCCTGCTTTAGTTCTGGTTTAGTCCTGGTTTAGACCTGGTTTAGTCTTGGTTTAGACCTGGTTTAGACCTGCTTTAGTCCTGAATTAGTCCTGGTTTAGACCTTTGTTTAGTCCTGCTTTAGTTCTGGTTTAGACCTGGTTTAGTCTTGGTTTAGACCTGGTTTAGTCCTGGTTTAGTCCTGGTTTAGTCCTGGTTTTGTAACAGAAGATGTTTGTGTCATGTTTTTTCAGGCCAGGGGGCGGAGCCTAATGCAGA
>JALDNG010004165.1:0-20526 GCA_024349245.1 Neodontobutis hainanensis | reverse complement strand
GTTCCTACCAGATCCCTGCGATCTGCTAATGAACAACGTCTGGTTGTACCATCCCAAAAAGGAAAAAATCCCTCTCACGTACTTTCTCTGGATCTGTTCCACATTGGTGGAATGATCTACCTGCTGCTACAAGATCAGCAGTTTCTGTAGACATATTTAAAAACGCTTGAAAACATATCTCTTTTGTCAACACCTGACTGACAAACACTAAATTCTTAACTTCCTTTCTATCAATTCCTTCTTTAAAAAAAAAAAAAAAAAAAATCTTTCCTATCCTTAGCTTTGTATGCTGTGCTAGGTTTTTAACTGACTAGTTTTTGTGCACTTATGCTTTTGTTACCTTGTGTTGTTGAAATTGCTTCCATTGTTTTCCTCACTTGTAAGTCGCTTTGGATAAAAGCGTCTGCTAAATGACTAAATGTAAATGTAAATAAATAGGGGGTGGTTGTCATTGGCTTTTATGTTTGTCATGACATAAGAGATGTGTGTACCAAATTTCATGTCTCTATGACAAACTAAATTCTTTGGTCCTATTATAAGTTTGTAGGTGGCGCTAGAGGGACATTTCTAAAGATAACCCTTTTATTTGCATATCTTTGTATTCAGGTCATGAATGTGCACAAATGCCTTTGTGTGTCCAACTCGATCCGAGAAGGCGTTTAAGAGTTAAGGGATATTTTATTTTCACAAAAATGGCCGCCTCGTTACAGGCTTGCCACACCCACACCCGATAAGATCTCAAAAACTAAATGACAACTTTGGTTGGCAAATGTGTCTAGATGATACTCAGCAAATTTGGGGCCATTCAGACAAAAACACAATGAGTTGAATCTTTTGGCGTAAGGGTGCGATTTAGGTGGTTGCGCCTTTCACCCCACAAGGCGGACTTCCTGTTGAGTTTAGGCTGTGGCTGTCATAGACTTTTCTGTTTGCCCTGAGGTGTTCTATGAATGTACCAAGTTTTGTATTTCTACATTGGAAAAAATTAACTTTCACTTTCCATAGGCCCAATGTATTTTGACTTTTCTAGGGTTGCCACTGAGTCATTTTTCATATTTTTTCCAGGGACTTTTTTTTTCAGGGATACATAAATTTTTCCGACCTTAAACTTTGGGACCAATAAAAATGGCTTTTCGCACATGTTCACTGGGTCAAATTGAGGATCATTTTGCAAATTATTGAATTAAAAATAAATAAATAAATAACTCGAGCAAAAACAATAGGCCCTCCCGGTCATCACCGGCTCGGGCCTAATAATAGCTTTTCAAAAAATATGAATACAAAAAAATTCAATTATAGTTAGCTGTTGGGTGAAGCCACAATTGTAAAACAACTGTGTTTATTAGACCGAGCGGTGATAACCGGAAGGGTCTATTATTTCTGATAGCGTCCGTTATTATTATTATTAGACCCGAGCCGGTGATAACCGGAAGGGTCTATTATTTCTGATAGCGTCCGTTATTATTAGACCCGAGCCGGTGATAACCGGAAGGGTCTATTATTTCTGATGGCGTCCGTTATTATTATTATTATTATTATTCTTCTGCTCTTTGAGGGCTAATTTGACCCCCTGAACATGCACGAAAACTCAGGAAACTTTGCCCAAAATTCAGGCCCGGAAAAATTTAATAAAATAAAGTCTGCAGGAAAAATATGAAAAAATGACTCAGTGGCGACCCTGGAAAAGTCAAAATACATTATGCTTATGGAAAGTGAAAGTACATTTTTTCAACGAAAAATGAAACTTGGTACATCCATAGTAAACTTCAGGGCAAACAGAAAAGTCGATGACAGCCACAGCCTAAACTCAACAGGAAGTCCGCCATGTGGGGTGAAAGCGCAACCACCTAAATCGCACCCCTCGCGCAAAGCGATTCAACTCATCGTGTTTTCATCTAAATGGCCCCAAATTTGGTGAGTATTAGCTAAACACCAGTGCCGACAAAAATTATCAATTTATTTGTATTTTTAATTAATGTGGGTGTGGCAAGCCCGTAACGAGGTGGCCATTTTTGTGGTAATAAAATATCCATTAACTCTCAAGCGGTTTCTCGGATCGAGATGGGCGCAAAAAGCGTTTGTGCACATTCATGACCTGAACACAAAAATATGTAATTAAAAAGTTATCTTTAGAAATGGCCCTCCAGCGCCCCTACAAACTTATAATGGGAGCCAAGAATTTAGTTTGTCATAGAGACATGAAATTTGGTACACACATCTGTTATGTCATGAACATAAAAGCCAATGACAACCACCCCTAGCTATAACTGTGTTGCCATAGCAACGCCCCAAATATGTGGAAAAGGTCAATGGGATGGGAAAATTTTAGTTTGTCGTAGGCAAATGAAACTTGGAACACACATCCACCATGGGCTTATGAACATAAAAGCCAATTGTGACCACACCCTATCACACAAGAGAAGGCAGCCATTTTGAATTGAAGATGTGAATTGCCTTAAAATACACCTCTCTTTTTCAAAAACAGAGAACCTCAGGAAACTTTGCCCAAAATTCAAGACCGGAAAAAGTTTATTTAAATGAAGTCCATAAGAAAAATATGAAAAAATGACTCAGTGGCGACCCTTAAAAAAGTCAAAATACATTGCGCCTATGGAAAGTAACTTTTTTTCATCGTAGAAAAATGAAACTTGGTACATCCATAGGACACATCAGCCCAAACAGAAAAGTCTAAGACAGCAACAGCCTAAACTCAACAGGAAGTCCGCCATGTGGGGTGAAAGGCATGACCACCTAAATCGCACCACTCGCGCAAAACGATTCAACTCATCGTGTTTTCATCTAAAAGCACCCAAATTTGGTGAGTATTATCTAGACACCAGTGCCAACAAAATTATCCATTTATTTGTATTTTTTAATTAGGTGTGGGTGTGGCAAGCTCACGAGGTGGCCATTTTTGTTCAAATAAAATAACTCTTAACTCTCAAGCGGTTTATAGAAACCAGTTGGACCCAAAAAGGCATTTGTGCACATTCATGACCTGAACACAAAGATATGTAAATAAAATGATTATCTTTAGAAATGGCCCTCCAGCGCCCCTACAAACTTATAATGGGAGCCAAGAATTTACTTTGTCATAAAGACATGAAAATTGGTACACACATCTCTTATGTCATGACGAACATAAAAGCCAATGACAACCACCCCTATCTATAAATTTGTTGCCATAGCAACGCCCCAAATATGTGGAAAAGGTCAATGGGATGGGAAAATTTTAGTTTGTCGCAAATGAAACTTGGTACACACATCCAGCATGTGATTATGAACAAAAGCCAATTGTGACCACACCCTATCACACACAGGAAGGCGGCCATTTTGCATTTCTTAGTCATCTCAAATCTCTAGTCAGTACTTTGTTTTCCTCGCCTCAGCCCAAGAAAAATCTTTTATTTTCAAAAGTTCAGACAGAACACAGGAAAACCAGGGATTGTGGAGACCTTTTAACTCTAAATTACAAGGTGGTGTAGCAGGCCCCAGCAGTAGCTCAGGCCCGAGGTGATGAAGCAGGCTCCAGCCAGAAGAAGAGTCAAGCAGAGGAACAGGCCCGGTTATTCGACATTACCGTGAAGTTTACGCTTTAAAGCATGAAATGCAGTCCTCCGAGTATATGTGCCTCCGTCGCAAGGGAGGCGAGGGTCTTTATCGCGCTCGCGGCTTTAATTATTATTATTCTTCTTCTGCTCTTTGAGGGCTAATTTGACCCCTGAACATGCACGAAAACTCAGGAAACTTTGCCCAAAATTCAGGCCCGGCGAAAAATTTAATGAAAATGAAGTCCAGGAAAAATATGAAAAGATGACTCAGTGGCGACCCCTGGAAAAGTCAAAATACATTATGCTTATGGAAAGTGAAAGTACATTTTTTTCAACGTACAAAAATGAAACTTGGTACATCCATTGGAAACTTTAGGGCAAACAGAAAAGTCGATGACAGCCACACCCTAAACCCAACAGGAAGTCCGCCATGTGGGGTGAAAGGCGCAACCACCTAAATCGCACCCCTCGTTCAAAAAGATTCAACTCATCGTGTTTTCATCTAAAAGCACCCAAATTTGGTGAGTATTATCTAGACACCAGTGCCGACAAAAATTATCCATTTATTTTTATTTGTTTTATTAGGTGTGGGTGTGGCAAGCCCCAGTGGCCATTTTTGTGGTAATAAAATATCTCTTAACTCTCAAGCGGTTTCGGATCGAGTTGGGCGCAAAAAGGCGTTTGTGCATATTCGTGACCTGAACACAAAAATATGTAAATAAAAGAGTTATCTTTAGAAATGGCCCTCCAGCGCCCCTACAAACTTATAATGGGAGCCAAGAATTTAGTTTGTCATAGAGACATGAAATTTGGTACACACATCTCTTATGTTATGACGAACAAAAAGCCAATGACAACCACCCCTATCTATAACTGTGTTGCCATAGCAACACCCCAAATATGTGGAAAAAGTCAATGGGATGGGAAAATTTTAGTTTGTCATAGGCAAATGAAACTTGGTACACACATCCACCATGGGCTTATGAACATAAAAGCCATTTGTGACCACACCCTATCACACACGAGAAGGCGGCCATTTTGAATTGAAGATGTTAATTGCCTAAAAATACACTTCTCTTTTCAACAAAACAGAGAAACTCAGGAAACTTTGCCCAAAATTCAAGCCCGGTAAAAATGTATTAAAATGAAGTCCGCAGGAAAAATATGAAAAAATGACTCAGTGGCGACCCTAGAAAAGTCAAAATACATTATGCTTATGGAAAGTGAAAGTATTTTTTTAATGTACAAAAATAAAACTTGGTACATCCATAGTAAACTTTAGGGCAATCAGAAAAGTCTATGACAGCCACAGCCTAAACTCAACAGGAAGTCCGCCATGTGGGGTGAAAGTCGCATGACCACCTAAATCGCACCACTCGCGCAAAAAGATTCAACTCATCGTGTTTTCATCTAAAAGCACCCAAATTTGGTGAGTATTATCTAGACACCAGTGCCAACAAAATTATCAATTTATTTGTATTTTTTTATTAGGTGTGGGTGTGGCAAGCCGTAACGAGGTGGCCATTTTTGTTCAGATAAAATATCTCTTAACTCTCAAGCGGTTTCTCAAACAGTTCGACGTAAAAAGGCATTTGTGCACATTCATAACCTGAACACAAAGATATGGAAATAAAATGATTATCTTTAGAAATGGCCCTCCAGCGCCCCTACAAACTTATAATGGGAGCCAAGAATTTAGTTTGTCATAAAGACATGAAATTTGGTACACACATCTCTTATGTCATGACGAACATAAAAGCCAATGACAACCACCCCTATCTATAACTGTGTTGCCATAGCAACGCCCCAAATATGTGGAAAAGGTCAATGGGATGGGAAAATTTTAGTTTGTCGAGGCAAATGAAACTTGGTACACACATCCAGCATGTGCTTATGAACAAAAGCCAAATGTGACCACACCCTATCACACACAGGAAGGCGGCCATTTTGCATTTCTTAGTCATCTCAAATCTCTCGCCTCAGCCCAAGAAAAATCTTTTATTTTCAAAAGTTAAGACAGATCACAGGAAAACTAGGGATTGTGGAGACCTTTTAACTCTAAATTACAAGGTGGTGTAACAGGCCCCAGCAGTAGCACAGGCCCAAGGTGATGAAGCAGGCTCCAGCCAGAAGAAGAGTCAAGCAGAGGAACAGGGCCGGTTATTCGACATTACTGTGAAGTTTAAGCTTTAAAGCACGAAATGCAGTCCTCCGAGTATATGTGCCTCCGCGGTCGCGCAAGGAGGCGAGGGTCTTTATCGCCGCCGCGGCTTTAATTATTCTTCTTCTGCTCTTTGAGGGCTAATTTGACCCGCTGAACATGCACGAAAACTCAGGAAACTTTGCCCAAAATTCAGGCCCGGCGAAAAATTTATGAAAATGAAGTCCAGAAAAATATGAAAAGATGACTCAGTGGCGACCCTGGAAAAGTCAAAATACATTATGCTTATGGAAAGTGAAAGTACATTTTTTCAACGCATAAAAATGAAACTTGGTACATCCATTGGAAACTTTAGGGCAAACAGAAAAGTCGATGACAGCCACACCCTAAACCCAACAGGAAGTCCGCCATGTGGGGTGAAAGGCGCAACCACCTAAATCGCACCCCTCGTTCAAAAGATTCAACTCATCGTGTTTTCATCTAAAAGCACCCAAATTTGGTGAGTATTATCTAGACACCAGTGCCGACAAAAATTATCCATTTATTTTTATTTGTTTTATTAGGTGTGGGTGTGGCAAGCCCGTAACGAGGTGGCCATTTTTGTGGTAATAAAATATCTCTTAACTCTCAAACGGTTTTTCGGATCGAGTTGGGCGCAAAAAGGCGTTTGTGCATATTCGTGACCTGAACACAAAAATATGTAAATAAAAGAGTTATCTTTAGAAATGGCCCTCCAGCGCCCCCTACAAACTTATAATGGGAGCCAAGAATTTAGTTTGTCATAGAGACATGAAATTTGGTACACACATCTCTTATGTTATGACGAACAAAAAAGCCAATGACAACCACTCCCTATCTATAACTGCGTTGCCATAGCAACACCCCAAATATGTGGAAAAAGTCAATGGGATGGGAAAATTTTAGTTTGTCATAGGCAAATGAAACTTGGTACACACATCCACCATGGGCTTATGAACATAAAAGCCATTTGTGACCACACCCTATCACACACGAGAAGGGCCATTTTGAATTGAAGATGTGAATTGCCTAAAAATACACTTCTCTTTTCAACAAAACAGAGAAACTCAGGAAACTTTGCCCAAAATTCAAGCCCGGTAAAAATGTATTAAAATGAAGTCCATAGGAAAAATATGAAAAAATGACTCAGTAGCGACCCTAGAAAAGTCAAAATACATTATGCTTATGGAAAGTGAAAGTAATTTTTTTAATGTACAAAAATAAAACTTGGTACATCCATAGTAAACTTTAGGGCAAACAGAAAAGTCTATGACAGCCACAGCCTAAACTCAACAGGAAGTCCGCCATGTGGGGTGAAAGTCGCAACCACCTAAATCGCACCCCTCGCGCAAAAAGATTCAACTCATCGTGTTTTCATCTAAAAGCACCCAAATTTGGTGAGTATTATCTAGACACCAGTGCCAACAAAATTATCAATTTATTTGTATTTTTTATTAGGTGTGGGTGTGGCAAGCCCGTAACGAGGTGGCCATTTTTGTTCAGATAAAATATCTCTTAACTCTCAAACGGTTTCTAAACGAAGTTCGACGCAAAAAGGCATTTGTGCACATTCATAACCTGAACACAAAGATATGGAAATAAAATGATTATCTTTAGAAATGGCCCTCCAGCGCCCCCTACAAACTTATAATGGGAGCCAAGAATTTAGTTTGTCATAAAGACATGAAATTTGGTACACACATCTCTTATGTCATGACGAACATAAAAGCCAATGACAACCACCCCTATCTATAACTGTGTTGCCATAGCAACGCCCCAAATATGTGGAAAAGGTCAATGGGATGGGAAAATTTTAGTTTGTCGTAGGCAAATGAAACTTGGTACACACATCCAGCATGTGCTTATGAACAAAAAATGTGACCACACCCTATCACACACGGAAGGCGGCCATTTTGCATTTCTTAGTCATCTCAAATCTCCAGTCAGTACTTTGTTTTCTCGCCTCAGCCCAAGAAAAATCTTTTATTTTCAAAAGTTAAGACAGATCACAGGAAAACTAGGGATTGTGGAGACCTTTTAACTCTAAATTACAAGGTGGTGTAACAGGCCCCAGCAGTAGCACAGGCCCAAGGTGATGAAGCAGGCTCCAGCCAGAAGAAGAGTCAAGCAGAGGAACAGGCCCGGTTATTCGACATTACTGTGAAGTTTAAGCTTTAAAGCACGAAATGCAGTCCTCCGAGTATATGTGCCTCCGCGGTCGCAAGGGAGGCGAGGGTCTTTATCGCCGCTCGCGGCTTTAATTCTTTTTAAAATCATAATGAAAACAGAAACTACCCAAATGACTCTTGACTCTGTATTGCCACTTTTAATATAAATGACACCTTGAAGTCTTTTGAGGTAGTGGTGAATGAGGCTCTTTATTTTTCAGATGATAAATCTGACCATTATTCTTGGGAAAAACCCACCAGTTCCTGTAAATTCTTGGGCTGTCGTGCATGAACTGCACGCTTGAGATCTCCCAGAGTGGCTCAATGATACTGAGGTCTGGAGACTGAGATGGCCAGTCCACGACCTTCACTTTATGCTTCTGTAGCCAATGACAGGTCGACTTGGCCTTGTGCTTTGGATTGTTGTCATGTTGGAAACGTCCTAGTACATCCCATGCGCAGCTTCTAGGCTGGTGACTACAAATTTTCCACCAGTATTTTCGGATAACATGCTGCATTCATCTTTTCCTGTGCCTTTGAAGCTCACACATTCCCAAAACATCAGCAATCCACCTCCATGTTTCACAGTAGGAATGGTGTACCTTTCATTATAGGCCTTGTCGACTACTCTCCAAATGTTTATGGTTGTGGCCAAAAGGTTAAATTTTGGTCTCATCACTCCAAATGACTTTGTTTTTGTTTTTGAGGGTAGTCTCGGTGCTGTTTGGCATATTGTAAGCAGGGTGCTTTGTGGCATTTGTGTAGTAATGGCTTTCTTCTGGCGACTTCACCATGCAGCCCATTTTTCTTCAGATGCCTCCTTATTGTGCATCTTGAAACAACCACACCACTTTCCTGAGAGTCCTGTATTTCAGCTGAAGATATTTGTGGGTTTTTCTTTGCATCTAAGTAAGTAATTTTATTTGTTTTTGCATCTCAGAGAATGCTTTATTTAAAACCCCAAATGAATGGCACTTAAATGCACTTTATTTTCATTGTTCACAGTACAAGTACAGACAGAGAAACAATGGGTAGTAACTAAATGTTATTTTTGATGTATGCATTGCATTCTATGCATTTAAAAATATAAAAATTGCATTTAAAATTTAAAAAAAATGGAAACTTAGTTGTTCTTTTCAAGAGACCTAAGAGTCTTATTTTCTCTTGCATATTTAATATTGCACTTTAATTAAGCAAAAATAAATTGTATCCAATTACTCAATTAATCGATTAAATTTTCAGTAGAATACTCGATTACTAAAATATTCGATGGCTACAGCCCTACACTCACTGTTGCTGACTGGGTATGTTGTCCCGGGCCTAATGGTAGTAGTCACAGAACTAGACTTTTCAGTGATTAAGTTATATTTGACAATATGTTGTTTTTTGTTTTTTTTTATTCTCACTTTATTATTTTTGATAAATTCATTTAGTGTTAAATAAATAAACCCCCGTGTGAAAATGGTTTAACCAGTCACTGAGCACAGCGGAGATTAGGCCTAGCTATGAAACTCGTTAAAAGACTAGTAAGCCTTAGACCTAAACAAAGAAGAAATAAGTTATAACAGAAATCTTCTGAAAAGAGCAAGGAAAATGGAGAACCTGGAGAGCGTTAAGCCGGCCAACAAGCCGGGTAAGAGTTAAACACATTAACAATATCAGCCCTGCTTCTAATGCAGCATAACAGGTCCTTGAACGTCTTTTAACTTTTGCAAAGACACCACTGATCTGTAAAATGTCAGCAGAGAGGCATCAGGAGAGACAGCGCAGAGTTAGTCCAGAAATGTGGTAGAGGAGACCCTGTCGCTGCAGGAGGGGCTTCCATGTGCAATTTATGACACTCATTAATAGATTTTAAAAAGTAGACCGGTATGCTGCACCTTGGTTGAGAAATCGCTCTGTGGCAGCTCTCAGCTCTGCTCTGGGCTGCTCTGTCCCTGTGTGGGAGCCTTTGAGCCTCGCCCCTCACAGACACCAGACCCGCTGCACGACTGATCACCTCAGACCAAGCGTCCCTCATGGAACCTCCTAAATGGTCCTTGAGTAAGTGCGCTGCCATACGGCGAAATACGGCAAAATACAGCAAAATACCGCCATGCACCAGAGGGCAGGCTCCAAAAGCGGAAATATATGAAAAAATCCAATGGCGACTTTACAAGTGTAAAACTCATATTTACAGCCTGGTACAAACGATGGCTCTGGTCTCCAGAGCTAATTTTTTACTACGTGACAACTCTGGGGGAAGGGAGAATTTTTGATTATTACGTCCGTTTACGCTATCTAAAAACTATTGTTTTACTATGGAGTAAAAGCCGAAAATCCTGTACAATACAATACAACACATGCGTTTGCAATTATGAAGAAAAATGTAATGAACAAGCGTTTTTATCTAAACATAACTTTCTTTTTTTTAACGTTTAATTTTTTTTATTATCAGTGTGATTTTCTTTATTTTTTATTTCCACACCAGATTAGCAAAAGCTACAAACAAATGATCAAAATAACGTAAAGAAAAATACCTGTCTCTAAGACAAGGTAGCGAATTAAAGGCAGTAACTTAACAATCATAATAAAGTTAACATCAAATCAATGTGTTACTTTTAAAATGCTTAAATAAATTAAATTACCCAGAAACGCTCATTTCTTCAATGAGGTTCCACTCACTTCACTTCACTACGCCGCCAATTAACCTCAATAAAACAAAACAATTTGCTACTATTACCTAAAAAGCTACTATGGTAGAAGTAAAAGAAAACTCACCGCTGAGTCAATTGTCAAGTATAAGAAATCCCATTACTTTATGAAGTGTTTTTCCAAACTTCTTAGCACCGCTTGGCATACTGCAGCCACAGCAGGAACCAGATGCCGGGAATATCCCTGCGCCTGCTCGAACGCGAAAGCATCCGCGAATGAGAAGGGACTATTTTTCATGTGACATGCGTTACACGAGCACAGATTATGACTCGTATTACTCGTATAATACTCGTACTCGGCAAAAGTGCTTTATCCGTACCTGATACTCGTTTCAGCCGAGTATCTGGCTCAACTAAAGTGGTAAGCACTCCAGGGCAGGACCTTTCTGTGTGGAGTTTGCATTTTCTCCTTGTGCCTGCGTAGGTTTCCTCCCTACCACTAAAAAAAACTAAAAAAACATGTAATATAGGACTACAGATGGAAATTAGCTGCTAAACTATAATCTGACACAAGCATCTCTGCTCCAGCTTAATGTACATTGTATGCAGGCCTAAAAAAAATAAACTAACCCTAAAAGGCTAGACATTATATTGGTGAGTAAAGGTACTTATCTGTGTCTCCATGGTAACGCTCAGAGGAAGGAGTTTGTAAAACTCTGACAAACTTTTGATCATAAAGTTGGCTTTCCTTTAGCTCTTCCCTCTATCACAGACATCTACACATCACGCTGCAACCGCAAGGCCACCAGCATTGTGGACGACCCCACACATCCCTCACACACACTTTTCACCCTCCTGACGTCCAGAAAACGGTATTGAAGTATTCGTTCTCTCACAACCAGACATTGCAACAGTTTTTTCCCCATGCCATCAGGCAGCTAAACTTAAAATAACTTTGGACTGTTACCATCGAACTGTTTACTATTATTCAATTTCAAATATTTATTTTTTAATAGTTGCACTGTCATTTTACACAATCACTACAGTCACTTTCACATTGAACTGTGTACTGGTCTGCGTTACTGTCTTGTGCTGTCTGCACCCTGTGCATTTTATGTACATAGTTTGTTGTTTTATAGTACGTTGATCCTGGAGAAACGTTATTTCATTTCACTACGTACTCTGAAAATGGCTGAATGTATGACTGAAATATGGCTGAAATGACAATAAACTCCTTTTGACTTTGACTTGACTTTGACAACAGGCTGCTTTCTGTACAACTTTAAAACAGACCAAACAGCCGAATATATTGCTCTCAATCTTCACTTCATCAGACTAGTCTGCCCGCACTTGAGGTGAGCACGACGTGAACACTGTGTGCTCTGTGTCTGTGAGCTTGCAGCTCCAAGTCAGCTTCTGTCGGCTCATCTCAGAGCAGAGAGAGCAGCAAAGTTTGACGCTTTGTACTCAAATAAAAACCAAAAGCATTTTAAAACGGCATAAACTAAAATAAATATAACCCTATCAGTCTATCTTAGAATATTCCTCACTTTTTTAGTAAATGTGTGTAACCTACTGAGCATCTCTACATATAGGGGCATGGCTGAGTAAATGCAGCGAGGGACTTTATTGCCGTGGCGGCCTCCACGCACAAATGAATGCAGCATAAACACTGTGCTGCGATATATTGCAGCGCCAAATACTATCGTGCTCATTTTCACATACAGTAGGGATCGAAAGTTTGGGCACCCCAGATAATTTTTTTTATTAATGTGCATAAAGACGCCAAGAAAAGATGGAAAAATCTCCAAAAGACATCAAATGACAGATTAGACATCCTTATAATAAGTCAATAAAAGTTAGATTTTATGAATTTACACTTTCAAAATAACAGAAAACAAAAAAATGGTGTCTGCAAAAGTTTGGACACCCTGGAGTTAATACCTTGTACTGCCCCCTTTGGCAAGCTAAGACCTGACAGTGTCATGGATTGTTCTCAATCATCGTCTGGATAGACCAGGTGATGTCAATCTCAAAGGTTTTAAATGCCCAGACTCATCTGACCTTGCCCCAATAATCAGCACCATGGGTTCTTCTAAGCAGTTGTCTAGAAAACTGAAACTGAAAATAGTTGACGCTCACAAAGCAGGAGAAGGCTATAAAAAGATAGCAAAGCGTTTTCAGATGCCAATATCTTCTGTTCGGAATGTAATTAAGAAATGTCAGTCATCAGGAACAGTGGAAGTTAAAGCAAGATCTGGAAGACCAAGAAAAATATCAGACAGAACGGCTCGCAGGATTGTGAGAAAAGTAAGTCAAAACCCACATTTGACTGCACGATCCCTCCAGAAAGATCTGGCAGACACTGGAGTTGTGGTACATTATTCCACTATAAAGAGATACTTGTACAAATATGGACTTAATGGAAGACTCATCAGAAGAAAACCTCTTCTACGTCCTCAACACAAAAATCTGCGTTTGAAGTTTGCAAATGAACATATAGACAAGCCTGATGCATTTTGGAAACAAGTTCTTTGGACCGAAGAGGTTAAAATAGAACTTTTTGGCCGGAATGAGCAAAGGTATGTTTGGAGAAGAAAAGGCACAGAATTTAATGAAAAGAACCTCTGTCCAACTGTTAAGCATGGGGGTGGATCGATCATGTTTTGGGCTTGTGTTGCAAACCAGTGGCACAAGGAACATTTCAAGAGTAGAAGGAAAAATAGATTCAATAAAAATTCAGCAAATTTTGGATGCTAACTTGATGCCATCTGTGATAAAGCTGAAGTTAAAGAGAGGATGGCTTCTACAAATGGATAATGATCCTAAACCAGGGGTCCTCAATTAAAATCAGCTGAGGTCCGCTTAGTTAACTTTCTTCCCCTCACTTAAAGTTAACTAACTTTAAGTGAGGGGTCCGGAAAATTTAAATAAAAGGATATGTGAATATAATTCTTTAAAGTAAAGTCATTTATTCCACACCTACAGCCTCTTAAACAAAATGGAGATGAATGTCCACTGTTTTCTGTATTTTATCCTTTGTTTCCATGAGGAGGATGTTTTAGTGTTTAGCTTTCACCAAACACATCTCAAGGACAAAAAGAAAAAAACTACAAAATCAAAAGAGGCTAAAGCTAAGGCTCAGGACCTGGTGGTTTATTGACAACAGCCTGGGATCCTGCATATAATGCCTAGTACTCCTTTACACATGTGTGAGAACATTTTATATACAAAATCATCAAATCAAGCCAAAACATGTGTTTAAATAAATATGACAAAGATGAAGTTATAATTGATCTCTTTATATTGTCATTCATCTGAAAACAACAAGAACAAAGAAAAATGCACTGAGCATTTCTTTAGCATTAGCTGTTGCTAAAAAATAACTGTTACTGTTAATAATTAGCAACAGCTAATATTAACACAACTTAAGGAAGACTTAACCTGTGTCACTCATCTCCATTTACATTTACATTTACTCATTTAGCTGACGCTTTTATCCAAAGCGACTTACATTGTTCTACAGTAATTACCAGTGTTACAGCCACTGGAGGCAAGGTGGGTTAAGTGTCTTGCCCAAGGACACAACGACAGTATGAACTGTGGGGAGAGTGGGAATCGAACCGCCTACCTTCTGGTTGAAAGATGACTGCTCTACCCACTGAGCTACTGGCGCCTCCAAACCCTCCTTTCACACCTTTTCTGTTTTTAATCACCCATATGAACGTGTGTTAGGTTCAAATGAAAACGAATAGCGTGAGCTAATAACTAACGTTTGTAAATGAGGTCAAATATGTGACAAACGAGTCAAGTACCTCACTTACAACACAATTAAGAAGTTGACAGACAAATGTACAACTCACCACATTATTAGATGTCCTCACTTTCCTCTGAGTCTTTTTAATCCTGACATGAAAACTGTCCAGTCCTGGTTCAGTTCTGGATTCATTCTCTGATTATCACAGCAGCCGGGACAAGAGGAAAAAGTGCTGTTGTTCAGCTTTGACACTGACACGGAGCTAAGGAGCTGTATTTTCTGATTAAAATAAACGTTCCCTCTCTGTCCATAACGCCCGTCTTCATTATTTTTTGAGCTAAACATTTACGCTAAACATGTTAAAATTTCCCGTTGCGGCTGCATGGTCCGACCGTAACCATAGTAACCTGAGGACATGCGCGTATTAACGTAGCTGTCCTGCTGCGTGCCCCATTCAAAAAAAGGTTTTACACAATGCGCTTGTAATTATGAATATTGTCTTGCGGTTCAGATCAAAGCCTCTCGGGGTTCGGATCCGGACAGCGGTACGCCTATTGAGTATCCCTGTCCTAAACACACCTCAAGAGGCATACAATAAAGGTTTTGCCTTGGCCTTCACAATCTCCTGACCTCAACATAATTGAAAATCTATGGTTAGACCTTAAAAGAGCATTGTGTGACAGACAGCCCAGAAATCTCAAAGAACTGGAAGACTTTTGTAAGGAAGAATGGGCAAAGATACCTCAAACAAGAATTGAAAGACTCTTGGCTAGCTACAAAAGCATTTACAAGCTGTGATACTTGCCAAAGGGGCAAGGTATTAACTCTGCAGGGTGCCCAAACTTTTGCAGACACCATTTTTTTGTTTTCTGTTATTTTGAAAGTGTAAATGATGGAAATAAAATAAAACATGTTTTTACTTATTATAAGGATGTCTAATCTGTCATTTGATGCATTTTGGAGATTTTTCCATTTCTTGGCTTCTTTATGTACATTAATATAAATTTTTACTTGGGGTGCCCACACTTTTAAACCCCACTGTATCACGCGATAGGTCAATAAATCGACTATTGCAACAGGGATGTAAAGCCCTGAGAGATTGTGGATACCCCAGATGGACATTAAACAAACCCAAGACGGTACAGAAACCTAACAGACAGGAACCAGGTACAACGGGGAAGGGTGTAGTTATCCCTAATGTGTCTGGTTTATCTAAAAAACTTAAAAGGTTTTTCTACAAACACAACACTCCAGTCCACTTTAAACCAGGGAACACTGCATCAAAAACTGGTCAAAAACTTGTCTTAAAGACAAGATCCCCACAAACAGATTCATGTAGTTTAGTAGTAGTTGAACGTTTGATTATTATGTAAAAAATAAAAAATTTAGTTGATCGCGGTCTCTATTGCGCACAGATGCTAGTGCTAGCAAAGTTCATGGAGAAAAAAAAAAAAAAGAGCGGAGATAGAGGAAAGATACATGGTGGAGGCAGAGTAATCTGTGCGCCAAGTTATCCAAGGTGTGGGAGCATTTCACACTAAAACAAAAAAACTGTGTGTTAACTGAAAGAATATGCAAAAGCGACATGGCATAGCACGGGAGGACCACGGCAATGAACCAGCACCTGAAACGCAAACACTTTGGAGTCTTTGATGAGGAGGAAGGGAGTTCAACAGCAGGGTAATCACTACAGAATCCTACATTTGTTCCATATTGAAGTGAGGAGGAACTAATGTCCCTGTTGTTGGTGTTTACTTGTTATGCAGCTTGACAAGCATGAAACATTAGCGCAGGCCCGGATTGGCTAATCGGGAGCACCGGGAAAATTCCAAAGGTTTTTTTATAAAAAAAGACTTTGGAAATGTTCAAAGCTGAGCACATATTTTCTCAACAAAACAAACTAAGATGACGAGGCAGGTAAGTAAGCTAACGTTAAGGTAGTTAGGAGCAGTGCAAGATGCTAGGGACTGTGCAAAACAACGTCGTATGTAAACCCCCGTTCATGTATCAAAATTTTTCTTGTAGCTCTTCAGCAACAGCCACCTCTAGTCAGTGTTGCCAACTTAGCGACTTTGTCGCTATATTTAGCGAGTTTTCTGACCCCTCTAGCGACAAATTTTCAAAAAAGCGACTAGCGACAAATCTAGCGACTTTTTCTGGAGTTATTGGAGACTTTTGGCAACTCTCAGAAGTGAAAGCACACTTCATTGTTACTCTTCTCAATGAGCAGCGGGTGCTGCCGCGGGCCCCACCCTTATCCCAGAGCACTCACAGGCAGCCCGGTCTCCGCGCAGCTAATATCAGCAAAAACTCTGATATTAGTCTTTTTTGAAGAAGAAGAAGAAGAACAAAGATATTATCACATTTTTGTAATCCACACAAGAGAAAAATCAGCCAGCCCAGCAACACACCTCCAAGCTCTGAACTGCATTTCCTACCTGCAGCTCTCCGTGCACTCCAACATCTCAATTATAGTAGATTGAACATTCCAGGATTCAGTAAGTCTACCCCAAAGACATCAGTAGTGCAGTGCTCATTCTGTGCTTCATAGTGTTCTGGTGCAGCGTGAGCAGGAGGCTGCATGTTGTTAGCAGTACCAAGAGCAAGTGTGTGTGTGTGTCTGTCCTGCTGGGATTGGAACAGCTGATCCCCTGACACAGGCTGAAAGAGCCAAGCTCCGGACCATCAACAAGAGAGTGGGGGGTGGACTGTACGATTTACATGGAAAGGGAGGGGGATGGAAGCATTTAACATTCAACTGCAGGCCTCAGTGTGTGACCAGATTGCATTAAGACACACAGTCATTTTACAGCCGTTTCTGAAAATAAAAAATAAAAAAGAGTGACATATTTTAGACATTTGTCTATGGAGATTTTCCTTAAATAATCCTGAAATTTTGCAGATGATACATGCCATGGTTCACTACTCTTTAAATTTGCTCTTAATCAGCATTTGTCCACAGCTGGAATGTATTTTATCACTCATTCATTAAAAGTATGGCAGTGCCCTATGTTTTAAGTGACATACTGAATTTACAATTTACAATTTATTTTACACCTCAGAGTTGTGCACATCTAAACGACAGATTTGACTACGTCTATTATTGTTGATGGGGATTCTTGTAGACAATTTATAAATTTTCACGTATAACCTTGTCAATAAAGACGTGCTTGAATGCTGGGGGCAGTGCCACTTTTACATCTGCCCTGAGTGCAGTCAGTCCAGTCTGACTGTCGGTATTATTATTTATTATTAATTGCTTATGAGTAAATCAAGGTCATCATTAATTGCAGCTTGGGCTGGTCAATAAACCAAATGCACTGGATTACATTTGGTTTTTGATCTTTGTGACAAACAGATATTCAGTTGGTGTGTACACTTAGACTTAATGCAGCTTTTGCTCAGAGCAGTAAATAATGGGCAGAATGACTGCAGATTTTAAAGACAGTCTTCTGCAGATTGGAATCTCACTAGATTTGTAAGTTCACTAAAATCATTAACATCCATCTTGTATGCTTCCAGAACAAACCCTTGCCAATGAAGTGGCTGAGGCAAATTGGTCTGTGAAACAAAGAGTAGACAAAGCACAGTTGAATAAACTTTCAGGTTTTACTTTTTAATTCCGATGGGTTCATGTTCTGTTGGAGCCAGTTTTCTGTCTCAATGGGGTGGGTGATATATGCTAACCATTTCTCCTATTGTTCTTTTTCATTGTGTCGTTTACTGTGATTAGGTTCCTGGTTTAATGACTGAAAAACACCCACAAAGAATTAAGTTCCCACCACCATGTTTGACAGTGGGGATGGTGTTCTTAGATTTGTAGGCTTCTCCTTTTACGCCAAATAAAGGATACATAATTTTGGCCAAACAATTCAATTTTTGTTTCATCTGACCATAAATCAGACGATCAGAAGTCTTCGTCTTTTCCCAGATGAGCATGTGCAAACAACATTAAAACAGCTTTTCTTAATGAATAAGGGCAATTAGGATGCTTTAGAACAGAAATTGCAAACTGCCACAGTCTATGGACAAATACAAAGGGTGTGAATAATTTGGGACATGCCACTTTTTGTTCAAATGTAATTCCACAACGATGCCTGGCCCCTGAATGCTCAGAAATGAACACAAGTGGTATTGTTCATGTGTGCTTTTTGTGGTGGTTTGTTCTGTAAAAGAAAAATTTTGTGCTGTTTATTTTTTTTAAACAATCTGACGTCATTACCGCCCAGCATCAGCGGGGGGCCGGTTGAACACAGATATAGGCTAGGGCTACCTATAAAAATAATCATTAATATCTTAAAAACCATAACAGCATAAGAACTGTTTTTACGGCCCAAAGCAGCACAAAATGAAGCACAAACAATTTACATAGTTTTGGAATCAATCTGCGTTTGATGGAGGCCAACATCACGTTGGTGCTGCAGTTCTGGTGCTACGCACTCACAGACACAGAACACTGAGCACAGCGTGCTCAAGCTCAGGCAGACTGACGGTGTCAGATGAGATGATGGTAGAGCACAATTTATTGTAGGTCCACAGTTCAGCTTAATAAGCAAAGAAAATATAAAAGTTGAAAATATTTAGAATGCTTTTAGTCTCCCCAGTAAGATAATGTAGTCCAGGGGTGCTCAATCGTCGTCGATTGCAATCTATCAGTTGATCGCCAAGGTAGAACAGGTAGATCGCAAGACATAGAAAAAAATAAATAAAATAGACGTCAGCCAATCATCCATCCAATCACTTGATTGACTTACAGTGCAGCCAGTCTGCCTGAACAGTCATTTGAATTTTTCTGACGCTTAGGTCACTGCGCAAGCGCAACAACGGTGCTGAGTGCAGAAAGACGCTTCAGAAACTTACCTCCCATTTTAAACCTCTTTTTTTTAACTCTTAAACTTAAGAAATGCTAAAAATGAGTGTTGTAGCTTGACCAAGTAAGAAGACAAAAAAGCTTTTATACAGAATGGGAGGCCTTTTTTTTTTTTTTTTTGATATGCCTCATCTGTTAGCAGCTACTGTCCGGACAACACATCTGTGGCTGATTCAAATCAGTACAAGTCATCAGAGTAAATTTAGGTAATGGCAAAAAATGTACATAATTTTATTGTGTTGTACAATATTGGCTCATACGGTTATGCAAGGTACACCAATATACGTTGTATATATAAAGAATCGTCAATATATTTGTAAATAAATATATGTTTTGCATTTTTGTAGTGGGTAGATCATTTTGACTTGGTCATTTTATAAGTAGCTCGCATGCTAAAAAAGTGTGAGCACCCCTGGTGTAGACTGATGAATTATTACACTGTGTGCACTATTATTAGGCAAGTTGTATTTTTGAGGATTCATTTTGTTATTGTATGACTATAGTGCTCTTGGTCAATCCCAAATGTTAACAAACCCTCAGACTTGAATATTTTAATTATTATTATTATTATTATTATTATTATTATTATATTTTAATAATAATAATAATAATAATAATAATAATAATAATAATAATAATAATAATAATAATAATAATAAATATAGCTGCAAGCAGCAATGACGGGGCCAAGCGGAAGGCCGGCATTCAATCTCATGCCGACCTGGCGGCAGCATCAGACCAATGGCAGTAAGCATCTAAAAACATTTCAATAAGACTTCAGTCTAAATGGCTGAAAAATCATCAAATCGGTCTTCAGCACTTTGATTGAATGGTTTATCATGTTTGACCCAGAGGCAGCGCAGTAACCAAACTGATGTGTCAAACAACTAGAGTGCTAAAACTCTGCAGGCAGCTTCAAGTTGTTATGGTTGCCATAACAGGCACTAAGCTTGGTTAGTATATTTTAAAGCATTGCAGAGATATAGCCTGATACTCGATTTTGTGTGCATTAAGTCGATTTGATTTAGCCTGGCTCCGCCCTCCTACGTACTTCCGCTCAATTTCATTTCGCTTTAGTACTTAGTCTGGGATCGCTGTATATTCTTAGGTTTCCAGAAATCAATTTTTTGTAGGACCAATCAGCGAACAGAGGGAGTGACTTATTGTTTCCGGTCGGTTTCGGCATAGACATACATAAGAAAGGCTAGATGTCTCGTCCGCGCTGTCGGCCAATGGAGGTCGACGTCCGCAACTGGCGGCCATCTTGTCACAGGCAGCTTGCTCACTCGTAACATTGTGTTTTAATGGTGCATGTACTTTTAAATAACCATAACTTGCTAAATTTTCTACCGATTTTTAAACAGTCTA